>QJPP01004996.1:0-81786 GCA_003996215.1 Jaltomata sinuosa
AGGTTTAGCCTTTGTTTGAGGAGCCTCAGCTATTTTGGCCAGAGATGTCAGAGATTGAGGTCTCGGGAGATCCCGGTTGTTAAGGTTCAGTGGAAGCACCGTCCAGTCGAGGAGGCTACCTGGGAGACCGAGAGAGATATGCGGGATCAGTATCCGCAGCTATTTTAGCCTTCAGGTACCCCCTTGACTTTGACTTTCGAGGACGAAAGCCCTTTTAGTAGTGGATGATGTAATGACCCTTCCGGTCATTTCCACGTTTAAGTTGAAGTCAAGCAAATCGACAAAAGATATCGTAGGACCTTTAACAATTTTCTGAACTTTGGGTCAAATGTGTCGGGGATTTTCTCCCAATATATAAAGAGTTAGAAGTCCCCCGAAATACCAAATCGAAGGTCTACGAGTCTATTTCCAACGCACAAAACCGCACGTCCAAATAATCCGAGCAAAGAATGATGTTACCGCGGACTGTCTGGCAGAAAACGGGTTGCGAATCGGGTCGGGTTTAACCCGATTTAAGCTTCAATTTTACGTTTTAAAATGCCATTTCAGTTCCAAAACAGTGATAAAATATAAGGGAGGATTCCGAGAGAATTATTGAATATCAAAATCGTGCGTAGGCAAATTACGAGCCTAAACTTAAGAACTTCATTAGCATCGTGCGTGTATTTGAAATATTTATTTAAAAGTTGAATTTGGTAAAAACTATATTAGTATTGCCTTTTCAAAATATTTTAATGGTTTAAGTATTTATTTTATAAAGTTTTTATACTCCGTAATATTTTAACGGAGATAGTAAATTTAGTTATGTTTAAATTTATTATTATAATATAGTAGGTTTTATTGGAAATGATTTTCTATCAATTATGGTATGTTTAAAATATTATATTTATTTTACCACGAATTTACGCAATACCCGAGTTTATACTTAGCGGGACGGATTGGTTGCCACCTCCACTTCCACGTGGAAGTGAAGTAAGGCAGCAACCATGTGGTGGGATTTCCTTATTGAGGTTAGTGGCAACATTGATAAGTTGCATGTTGGATGGTATTTAATTAAGCATTTGACTTTGCTGAATAGTGAATATACATATATGTATATCACTGTTGCAAACAACTTTGCACATTGTTTAAAATACTCAGTCACGTGGAATGTTTTGCTTGTGCGAAAGATATATTGATAAAGTAAATCAATTATCTACGTTAAGTTATTTCGTCCCAAATCCGAATCCGATTCCGATTTAGTTTTGGATTTTCTCGGAGTGGTTCGAGCTTGGACATCGTGTTCCAGCAGCTTGTCGTCGGACGACAGGTAGGTTACGGTTTAATTTCCCCAGACTCCGTATATATAAATAAAATTGTATTAATGGGCATCCTTGGGTTGGTTTATTAGGTTGGTACCACAGACCTTGACCGCTTTATTCATGTCCGCTATTTTTATTCCTCCGTTGTTTGTAGTATTTGGCGATATATTTTATTTATTTACCCTTGCGGTCCTGTGAGGGCCTTATTGACTCTGGAACATAGACGGTGGGATGTTGGGAATGTCCGCGAGTCCCGGGCATAGAATTATCCTTCTAGGCTGGTTATGCTTGCTGAGTAGCTGTGGGCCTGTGCAGGGTCGGTAGGGTGATTGTAAGCTGTTGGGCAGCTATTGTTGTGTGTGAGCATATCATTTCCATGCATATAAAGAGGTTTTATCGATGTTTTACCGTGGTTTTGGCTTTGGGCCTACTGACACTGTTTTCTAAACCTTGCATGGCCCGGGGGGCCGTTTTTGATGGAAATGATTTGGAAATGGTTGATTTCACTTGTGGTTTAAAATCATCAGTTTTACGATTATCACTAGACTCGGCAGGGCCGGAGTGCTAGTTGAGTTTTCTTACTATTTGAGATGATTTTTAGCCTCGGTTGGACCGAGCACCTGAGATGACTTTTTACTGTTTAGACCCGGAGATGCCCGGGCACCCTTGGAGGGGTTTTTGAGATATTTTCATACTATTTTTAGTCCTGGACAGGGTCTGGGCATGCATATTCGAGACTGGATCTATATCTTGATATCGAGACTGGGACTCTATCTTGATACATGTTCTGATACTGAGTTTTTGTATGGGGTCGAGGACCTCCATGGACCTTGCTATCCGGGCCAGGAGCTACGAGCTGCGTGTGCCGGAAGAGGGGTATACGGGGGAGTAGAGGTATACGGGCAGAGACCTTCCATGGAACCTACCTGCTGGGCCGGATCGGCACCGGAGGAGGTACATACAGAGATACCATTTCACTTGAGATCTTCATGCATCATATCATTCATTGTTTGAGGCTCCACCCTTGTTTGTTGTTTGTTGATTGTACGCTCCGTTAGTATGGGATGCCGGAGGGTTTGTTTCACTTGTTTGTGTTCCTCGGTTGTATGGGCGGCCGGGGGACTGTAGGTAGACTTTTTTGCTATTTACTTACAGAGTTGTTCTCTATTAGGGATGAGTATGAGATTAGTTACTGCTAGACTGTTAGTTTCTGGATTTGAGATTGTTATGATTAGTTGGGTTGATTCATGTCTTGAGCATGCCTATTATTACTCTTTCTCTCTTCTTCTTACACTTGAGGTTACCGGTATACCGTCCATTTCGTACACTTATTTTATATGCACTGTTGTTGCAAGGACCCCAGGTGCGTTATTTCTTACTTTCACCTGTGTCTTTGGTGTGTATATTCTGCTTGCTAGCCTCACATGTGGTTCTGTTGATTTCCCTCTGGGCTAGTTCCTGTGTACCTTTCGTTGATTTCTGTGACTACTTGCTTCTATTCTGTCTATTACTGCTCTTTTATCTGATATGTGCCCAGTCGGCCTATGATACCTACTGGGTACCTTATGCTTCGCATTTGGTGCTCACCCCTACCCCTGCATCTTTGGGTGCAGATCCTAGTGTGGGCCATCGCCGGTAGATCGTTGAGATTCGTGCGTGGAGATCTGTTGAGGACTACTTCAGGCTGAGGGTCAGCTCTTGGCGATCGGAGCTTAGCTTTAGTTTATCTTTTGCTGCATGTACTCTATTTCCATTCAGAGACATCTGTATATATAGTTTTGGTTGACGTGTACTCCATGTATGTAGTTTGGCTCTGTACTATGATACCAGGTCTTGGGGTTTGGTTTAGTTTTCCGCATTTGTATATATTTTCATTCATATTATCTATTTTATTCATCTTGTCCTCTTATTTGTTAGATAGTAGCCCATTACTAGTTGTTCTGGGCTACAGGGATTGGTTCACCTACCGGGGGGTTGTAGGTGCCATCATGACCGAGAAATCGGGTCGTGACACTAACATGCTCAGAATAGAATTCTGACAGTTCTGTTAGCTCCAGAACAAGGATTTTCTTCTAGTTGGACCTTTAGTCGGGGCCTGAAAACTTTCAGTATAATTCTATATCACTTTTTGAGATTTTTGGCTAGTTGGACTTAGAAGTTTGACTTTGGTCAACTTTTGATGATCGAAGCATCATGTTCAAAATTGGATGATTCCATCAGCTCTGGATTTTGAGTTTGGGTTAAGTAGGTAGATGGTTACGGTACCGGGTAAGCCGGGCTCATTTTGGGTGTTTGGTTGGTTTTATTAAGTGTTGACATGGGTCAACATTCCTCCAAGACGACCTCGTATGGAAATTTCATCGATTCCATTGAGTCTGAAACCTTGTTTCCTCTCTAGCAGCAACTTTAGTTTGTGTGTAACGGGTTTTGATTGTGCTCGGAACCTCCCATGGATGTTTTCATTTTTGTTGGTTTTCTGCAGCAGAGAAATGGTCAGCTCCAATAGCGCCTGGGCAGCGCGATTGTGCTAGCTTGCTTCTTCCTTCAGCGCCTATGGCCCCAGGCCAGTACCGATTGTGCTAGGTAGTTGTGCCTGTCTTTAGTGCCAACAACGCTGGGATGGCGCGATCGTGCTAGTGCACTCCAGCCCCCTCTAGCGCGATTGCGTTGGTCTACAACCTGTTCTATAAATAGTTTTCTCCTCGAATTTCCAGCCAACTTTGTATTTGCTTTCTCACTCTAAGATCATTTCACTGTCCTAAAACTTGCTTTAATTCAGTATCTAGATCTGCAAATGCATAATTTAGTGGACATAGTCACTTCCTCCCTCATTTTGGTAAGTCTTCTTCCCCAAATTTCTCCTCTTCCATGGCCTAAACCTCCATTGATGTACTCGTCATAGTTTGGGGTTCTTATTGCCTTGTAGTTGCTTAATTGGGGCCACTTGTTTGTGGTTTCACGTGATTCATCTCGTACACGTTCTCCCTCTCTTCGTGATAAGTAAATTCTCCGATTTATTCTCTGTTTTTGCAGGTTTTCACATGTTTCCATCTTCTTCCCGGGCTTTTTTAGGCCCTTTCTTTAATTAATTACCGCTCATTTTTGGAGCATGTACTCCCAGGAATATTTGGAAAATTAGGGTGTTTTTTGTATTTGGCTTCGGGTTGTGGGCATCACGGGCCAACTTTTGACCTGAATTTCGACCCAGTTAGACTTTTAGCATCATGGGTTTCATTAGTCTTGTTTTAACGCATAGATTATGTGTGTGATAGTGTGATTGCTTTTTTGGACTTCTCGAAGCAGTTCGGGCTTAAATAACGTCATTCTAATAGCTTGTCATCGAACAACATGTAGGTTACGATTTCCGTTTCTTAGTCTTTACGTATATAGGCTATAATTGCACTATTTAACATCCTTTGATTGGGTTTATTATCTTCGTACCCCAGACATTGTCCGATTTTTTGCTGTCGGGATTTTTCATATCATCTCATTGTAGTATTCGGTTTAGTTAGTAGCATTACCCCTTGTAGCCATGTGTGGCCTTGTATTTTGACACTGGACCATAGACGAGGGTCATATGGGAATGTCTGCAAGTCTCAGACATTGAAATTATGATTATAGAACTGGTTATCTGTATTATAGAGCTGATTGAGCTTGTGCAGGGCCAATAGGTTGATTGTGAGCCGTTGGGATACTATTTGTGGTTGAGCATACCATTATAATTCATATAACAAGTTTTTCTGCATCATTTACTACTACTTTGGCATCGGGCCTACTATAACCAATTTTCTAAACCTTGCATGGCCCTGAGGGCTCATTTTTTGTATAAATAGTTACAAAAGAGTTTGGAACTGATTTCTATGGATATTCTTGAGGGAAAAAGGAGCTAAATGATGATTTTATCACCGTTTACACACTTACGCTAGACTCGGCTGAGCCGTAGTGCTAAATATGTTTTATTACTATTTTAGACTCGGTTATGCTCCAAGCACCCTTGTTGGGGTTTTTGATGCATGATTCACTGATTTAGACCAGTATAGACTCCAGGCACTTATTTTGAGCTTACAATTATTGGTTTAGACTCGGATACTCTCTGGGAAGGTATACTTGAGATTTTGAGATTTAGTATATTGCCGAGGACCTCCATAGACCTTGTCGATCTGGGTGAAGGGCTACGTGTTGTGAGTATCGAAGGAGGGGTATACAGTGTAGTTGAGGTATACAGGTGCGTCCTTCTATGGATCCTACCTACTGGTCATATCGACGCTGATGGAGGTACATATGGTACGACTATCACACTTGGTTTCACCTACATTATAATATCATGCATTTGTGTCTGATTCCACCCTTCTTTGTTGTTTGCTGAGTGTACCCTCAGATAGTATGGGATGTCAGAGGGTTTGTTTTCACTTTTATGTGTTCCTCGGGTGTATGGGCGCCCGTTGGGACTGTAGGTAGATTTATTTTTATTATATCATATCTTAGTACTGGTTCATTCGATAGTTACTTGTGGGTTTTTATCTGATCATCCTTACCTTGTTGATTCACTGCTAGCATGTCTATGTTTAGTTAATTTCCTTCCTTCCCTTTTTACTTGAGGTTATCGGTATGCCGCCATCCTTCTTAAATCTCTCTTTATATACATTGTTGTTTCAAGGATTCAGGTGTGTTCTTCTTTTCTTCACTTGTGTTCTTTGATGTATATTTCTAGTAGCTAGCCGAGTATGATTATTTTCTCCTTGTATTCTATATGTTCTATCTTTCGTGTACTTATCCATTTGTTTCTGTGACTACCTTTATTGCTTATTTCTATTTATTGCTTTTATATCTTATATGTGCTCAGTTGGCCTATGATGCCTATTGGGTACCCGTTGCTTTGCAATTGGTACTCATATTACACTCTGCATCTTCCTGGTGTAGATTCTAGTGAGGCCCATCATTATTGACTCATGGAGACTCGTACGGAGTGCTTTTGGATCATCCGAGACTGAGGGTTAGATCCTGGCGACCGGAGCTTAGCTTTTATCTTCTCTTTTGTATTATGTACTATTTTGATATTCTGAGATAATTGTATATATTTTTATGGACCCTTGTACACTATTTATGTAGTAGCGGCTCTTATACTATGATACCAGGTCATAGGATGGTTTAGCTTCCTTTTTATATGTTCCAGTTGCTTTATTTCATTACTTTTATCTCTTGCTTCTGCCTATATTGCTTCTTCTGCATGCTTAGGTATATAGTGGCCCATTAGTAACCGTTCAAGGCTACAAGGATTGGTTTGCCTACAAGGGGGTTGTAGGTGCCATCATGTCCTGAGAAATTGGCTCGTGACAAAAGGTTTCAAGAAGTTTTTCGAGACTGATTCAAATTTTCATGGAAGTATAGAGGGTTAGAAAAGATAGAATAGCTCAAAGGTTTAATAAAGCATAAACATCAATAGATAAGTCTATCAATATATCGATAACAACCTCTAGAGAAGTTTCCAGTTCATGA
Organism: Jaltomata sinuosa; assembly: GCA_003996215.1. Lineage (NCBI taxonomy): Eukaryota > Viridiplantae > Streptophyta > Magnoliopsida > Solanales > Solanaceae > Jaltomata > Jaltomata sinuosa. The sequence goes on from QJPP01004996.1 coordinate 6,798, forward strand.
CACTTCGATAGTGCATACAAGTAGTTTTAACGTCCACATGTCTCTGAAGTGGTACACTTCTGTGTACATGGCCTGATGGAGAAGATGAATTTATAGACTGTGCCCTGTTTCCCCAATTGAATTTCTTAGTAGATGGGCAATGTAATAACTCTCCTAGTTGTTATTGGGTGGTTATTGCCATTGTACCATGTTGAATTTCCCATAGTGAGTTTACTTACTAAAATCTTAAGGCACGGTGGTTTAAAACTCAAAACTTATGTTGTATTTATTTTTGGTGAATATTGATCCACAGTATTGTGTTTTGAGGTATCGTGTTCTAATATGGAGTGACCTAAAACTACAAGTGAATTTGTATCATGTGGTTATAGTAGTTGCCATATTAGAATTATTTTGTGATATCTTAAGTATGAAATTTTTGTTGTGAAATAGGGTTGGATATTAGTTTTATCAAGCTACTGGTTTAGAAGTGCTATAGCGGTGGGATTTTCAATACAGCAAGACCATCGTAGTAGTCGGAGTCCCACCATAATAGAGTTAGACAAATCACAAGTTCTCACCACAGCGAGTTCTATTTTACCATAGCAGATCCGCTACAAAAATAATCCATTTGCTACAGCAGATGATGCGAGGCAGAATATATGTTTAAGTAACTTATTTTGAGTTTCATCCCATAAACTCTAAGTCTTCTTTCTAGAGCTCCAGTGAGGTGATTTTTCAAAGGCTAGGGCTATTTTCTTCTTGAGGTAAGTTCTCCCCACCATCTATTATACCTAGTCATCCATTGACATCCTAAAATCTTTAGGATGAAGGTAATGGGAGTATTTTGTAGGTTAGAACCCTAGGTTCATGAAAAGTATGGGAAAGCCTATGAGTAGATGTAATAATCATCTAGAATGCTTCTAGGTTGCAAATTAAAACTTTCTAGAATGAAATTAATGTTCCTAAACATGAGTTGTTGGAATTTTGAATCTTGAGTTCTATAAAAATGGGACCTTTAGCATAAAATTAATTGAAAGAAATTGGAGTAGAAACTCTATGAATTGAGATAATATGAACATTGTGGGACTAGTCTATGGTTAATTGACCCTTAGGTGATGTTATAGATTTTGAATAAGGGTGGAATTAGCGGGTTCGAATTCCCAAAAGTTTTTATTTAAAGAGTACATGATTGATCACTCTTATAATTACTTGTTTTAGACTTTGAACAATTTGAGGCATTGAGAAAAGGAAAAGCTGTTATGGATTAGCTTGCTTGATTTGGGTTCTTTGGTTGAGGTAGGTTACGGCTTATGTGGAGTTAGACTTGATATAGTCTCTTGTATGTATTATGAATTGATGAGCATGTTGTTTGGTCTTCATACATAATCCGTGGTTGATTTCTTATTTGGCTTCACAATGCTTGCATGAATAAGATTATAACTATTGAAGCCTGTCCTTAAATGGCTTGTAGAATGATGTGTTTTTTGAATTTATTGTGTACTTGCTAATGGTATCCTGAGAGATAGCTATATATGAGAGCATAATGTGATTTTTTGAGAGAGATTAGAATATACATATTATTCTGATGTTGAGTGGCTTGAGTCTAATGTGAGATTATGGATGAGCAATTATATTATAGAGTGGGTACCATTTTGGTATGGTACATGGACCCTAGGCCATCCCTTGCAGGTCATGACTAGCTGGGAAGAAATAATACCCTTTAGCATGTGTGTACAGTTGAATTATTAATATGAGTTCAGATATGATAACAAGTGAGACCAATGAGATACATAATCTATACAACTATAAGATCAGTGTGGAGATAATTCCATTTTTATTGTGACTGCTTTATATTGCAGAGTTTTGTGATGACTAACATATCTATTTTTTGGGACTTATATGTCCTTGATTGCTTGACATCGATATGTCTAGATGTGGGCTATCTATCTGACTGTAATGACTGTTTAATTATCTAGGTTCTAAATTGTGTGTTCTTCTACTTTGATCATTAATTTTTTATTGACGATATATACTTACTACCATTTTGAGTTGGCCTATGATACCTACTAGTAAATAATGTTAGTACTGATACTACCCGTACACTTTCTTTTGAGTGCAGACAATGACCCTGAATTTTTTATGCAACCCTTCATCTAACGCAGTTGAGTGACTGATTTGAGGGTGAGATACCCCAATTTAAGATGCCATGGATCGTCATAGTTATAGATGTTATCTTTCAAATGTTATTTCAAATATTAGATGATTTTGGATATTCTTAGACATTGTTAGATAACATTCTTTGTACAATGACTTTCAAATCTTAGGGACGTAATAGCTAGATTTCCGCATTATTTTTTTCATTAAGTTGAGATTATTATTGTTTGTCTTAAAATTCCTTATTATTGCTAAATGAAGTGGTTAAGGCTTGTGTTAGAGGGTAATGCACGATTCCCCAATTGGGGGATTAGTGTGGGTACCACTCACGGCTATTTGGGTCATGACAAAGTTAGTATCAGTGCTCTAGGTTCATCGATCTTGTTATACTAGGACATGTCTACTAGAGTCTTGTTGAATGGTATGGAGACATTTGTACTTTTCTTTGAGAGGCTACAAAACACTAAGAAAACTCAATTCTTTCTTTCTTTCATGCTATTACCTCATTCCTATTAGTATTTGGCGATCCAAATTGATATCTAACCTCTTAATTATTTTCTATCATAGATGGCAAGGACACGTGCAAAAGAGGCAAGAGTAGAGGCAATCAAGTATGTATTGGGGGCCATGACTTGTGGTAGAGGATGTCCGAGAGGAGGTTGACAAGGAAGGGAATGAGGAGTACTGCCCACCAGGGGCAGAGCTCCAACTATTGGACAGGTACATGATAGGTTAGAGTCCCCTCCCCCACTAGAGGATCATATTGGGCTAGTAGTAAAGGAGGTAGTCGTACCAGATCAAGAAGTTATTGCACCTGCTCCAGCTTCTTTAAATGTGCTAGAGCAGATATTGACTCTACTGAATGGTTTGGCAGGGACTGGGGAAGCACCCGCAGTTTTGACAGGTCAGAAATTAGGGGTTTAGCATGTTGTTGTTGTGTGTCCACGGGTGGATGAGGCTTATGAGAAAAGTATATTTCAGAGACCGATGGCTGAGTTGGTGATGACTGAGAGGAGCATAATTTATTTTGGAGGTTCACTAAAATGAAGCTGCCAATTTTCTATGATACCAAGACTAAGGATGCTTACGAGTTCATCATTGATTTTCATGAGAGGTTCGATAAGATGCGAGAAGTAGAGAGATATGGCATAGAGTTTGTTACTTTCCAGCTGCATTGGGATGCGAAGTTGTGGTGGACAGTGTTTGTAGAGTGTAGTCTAGCTGGGTTGCCTCCATTATCTTAGACTCAGTTCTATTCCATCTTCTTGGAGAAGTACATTTCTCGCACCTTGCAGGTTAAGAGGCGTGATGAGTTTACTGGTACTGAGCAGGGAAATTCTTTTGTTTCAACCTATGAGGCCTGATTCCACTCACTCTCCAAGTATGCATTGTAGTTGTTGCACATAGGGAAGAAAGGATCCATCAATTTTTCAAAGTGTTGAATACGAGACTTCAACTATCAACGCTTCGTATAGTGTCTTCTGGGAAGACTTTTCAAGAAGTGGTTGAGGATGTTAGGAATGTGAAGGGGTGAAAGAGAATAATTATGCTAAGTCTTCTGAAAAGAAGGCCCAAAAGGGTGGTAACTATAGTGGCACTTTATCGAATGCCTTAGTTTCTCAGGGTATTTTGGGGTTCCCATGCAGTCAGCCATGCAGGTATTAGCTAGGGTCTGCCGGGGCTAGCTAATATTCTTCAAATCATAGTGGATATGTTACTTATTCCGCTTTAGCTTAGAACCCCCTTTTGGATAGGGCATGCTATGAGTGAGGTGAGGTTGTTCACATTCGGAGATGGAGCCCCAGTTAAATACAAGTAGTCCATTAGCTCAGCAGCAGGCTCCCCGAGCTTAAACTCCAGTGAGTAAGAGAGGTGGTGCACATTGTAGAGATCATCCTTAGGATGGGTGTGGTGGCCATACAGCTGATAGAGATGGCACCCAACCTAAAATAGACAGTGGATATGCTAGCATAGGTGGTACTCAGCCCGACAGGGGCAACACACAAATAAGTGGTAAAACTCATTTTAATGCTTTCTCGAGAAGACCCAAGACAGAGGTGTCAAATGCAGTAATCACAAGTACTATTATAGTCTTTGGTCAAATGGCTACAACAGTTTTTGATCCAGGATCCACCTTTTCATATGTGTCTACATATCATTCTGTGGGTCTAGGCATGATATGTGATTTACTTGAAGTTCCTATTCATGTGTCTACCCCTGTAGGTGATTTTGTCATTATAGATTGAGTCTACCATTCTTGGCTTGTTATATTCTTGGTGTGTAAGACATGGGTAGACTCTGTGATTCTAACACCCCGGAAACGTATCCATCTTTTAAACTCAGACTTGCAAAAAAATTTGGACTTCCAGGGACCACGGGTCAAGTCCACGAGTCATGGAAGTGACTCGTGATTATAGTCCTGCAGACCCTCCTCAGGTCTGACAACCATGAGTCACTCCCACGACACATAGCAGTTTCTACAGGTCGTGTTGTTGACTCGTGAAGCCTGATCAGAGACAACCTTAATTCCCTGACTTCCATGACTAGGTTCTACGACTCATGGAAGCTTCCACGAGTAATCCTATAGAATCGTAGAAGACCTCCTGCGGGTTCAAATTTGTGACAGTTTCCACGATTAGGGATCCATGAGTCATGGAAAATTCTACGAGTCGTAGTCTCCACTCGTGATCCCTTAAGCTGACCAAATTTCAAGCTTTTCTTAATTAAATCCCAGGGGTATTTTGGTCATTGCCCACCCTTTTAACTACTAAATGAAGTTGTTTTGACTATTTTCTAGAAGGGTTTTCACCCATATTGTCCTAATTCTCTTCTAACCTACTCATTCACCTCCCAAAAAGGAAACGTTTCTCTCAAGCTTTAAATCTCCAAGCTTCAAGTCAAGCCTCCTAAGTCTTTTCCAATAAAGTGGGTAATCTTCCACCAAGGTATGCGAGTTTCCAACAATGGGTTCCTTTCACCCTTGTGCCCAAAATCCCCAATTCTTACGTTAAATTATGAACTTATGAAATTAGGGTTTTGATCTAAAATTTGGGGAAAGTTTATGAAATCAGTTTCTATGTTTAAATTCATGGTTTCTTATTGATTATTCATGATTTGATTATGATTCTCTTATTGGTTATAAAAGCCCAAGCATGAAAGTTGATTTTTAGCATGAATCCATGAATTTTCATTTTTTCAAGGGAAACTTGGCATGATTAGATATTATGGCCTTTATGTATTTAAGAAATTGCATGCCAAATTCTTCAAGTATGAATTTAGGAAGAAAGACATGTTTTGAATTATGGCTTTGTTAAGCACTATGAACTACGTTATGAAAGTTGTATGATACCCGATGTGTTTTCATGCATTATGAATAAGATTTGGCATGCCTTTATAAAATTATGAGCTATATATGCATATTTTGGGAGTAGTACTTAGCACCGAGTGGATGGGGTGAGAGTACCATTAGTCCCAGAACTACGTTGCCAGCGTAGGTTATGATATGAAATGATATGTGCCTTAAAGGCTTATGAGAGTGGATCCACGTCTTTATGTATGGTGTACTTGGCTTAGAAGGGCATAGGACAGCTTTACCAACTAGGGTTATATAGTTGGGTATGGTGACTTGTTCCTTAGCAGGGTTCAAAGTCAGCTTTGCTAACTAGGGTTATATAGTTAGATTCCATGTAGCTCACATGGTCTTATGTCGGTTATAAGAAACTCCCGTATGTATGTTTTTAAGTTTTCTATGCTTTATGAACTCTCTTATGAACTATGATTTTTAAGTTGGCTTTTGCACCATGATTCAGCTTTCCATTATGATATCTTCTCATGATACTTTATATGTATGGATTATGTTTAAGTACGTTTTAAAAGCATGATTTATCATACTTATGCATTGCTCACATTCTTAGTATATTCTATAGTACTAACGCATATTGCGCTGCATCCTTTGATGATACAGATTCAGGTGTCCCTTCTCAGATACATGGCTAGAGTTCCCGGCCACTCTCAGTCAGCCTTGATGAGTCCTCATAGTTTGAGGACTAGACTCTACTCTAGATTTATGTTTCCTTTCTTTCCATATTGTTTAGTTAGTTGGGGTATTATCCCATCAACTCTTTATGCTAGTCTAAGAGGATTTTCAGACATAGATGTTATTGGATGATCTTTGAGTTATATTCCTTATTTGACTTATCTATCTATGATTATGTTTCCTATTTTGGATTTCCTTATGATACTTTCGCTATGCTTCGTTTATGTTTTCTTGAGCATGCTATGACCAAGGGTTATCTTGAGATCCTTATGGTCCTAAGTCCCGTGTTACGTCTAGGGGGTAAACTTGGGGTGTGACAAACTTGGTATTAGAGCCTCAGGTTCAAGAGTCCTAGGATGTCTGAAAGCTGCATCGAGTAGAGTCTTTTTCATGTGTGTGAAGCGTGCCACACTTATGAAAGGTAAGCTATGAGATGTCTTAGAAAACTTCACTTCTTTCATGGTCATGTTGTGTGATAGACCTTAACTATTATGTTCCTCTAATCCTCATCTTGTACATTTCACATTATGCCTCATCGACGTGCTATGCCTCCAAAAGCCACTCGTAATGTTGTTCCTCCCATTCCAATCCCTGATGTCACGAATGAGGAATTTAAAAATGCCATCCATTTGCTAGCCCATACTTTGGCCACTAATGCCAATAAGTAGGCTCCTTCCCTCGTTCATCCTCAAGGTGGGGTAGCGGCCCGAGTTCATGACTTTTTCCAGATGAACCCACCTGAATTTTGGGGTTTAAAAGTCAGTGAGGACCTTCTAAACTTTATTTTTTAAGTGAAGAAGATGTTCGAGGTTATGCAAATAGTTGGGGTTGATTGTGTTGAGCTTGCATCCTATCAACTAAGGGATGTAACCCATATTTGGTTCACGCAATGGAAGGAGGCTAGGGTGAGGGACGTGGTCCCCATGACTTATTAGTGTTTTAAGAGGGCCTTTCTTGATAGATTCTTCCCCCGTGAGTTGAGGAAAGTGAAGGTGGAGGAATTTGTGAACTTGAGACAAGGCTCGATGTCGGTGCAAAAGTATAGTCTGAAGTTCACTCAATTGCCTATGTATGCTCCCTCCATGATAGCGGACCCGCATAATCAAATGAGCAAGGTTATATATGGGGTTTCTGATGTGGTGAAGAAAGAGTGTAGGTATGCTTTGTTGTTGAGTGATATAAAAATTTCCTAACTCATGACTCACGCCCATCAGATTGGGGGTGACAAGCTTAGGGAGATGGCAAGGGAGAACAAGAGGGCTAGATCCGAGGGGTCAGGTTTTGGTCATCACAGGTCCGGAGGTGGACATCGCTCTTCTTTCCATATAAAGTCATCAGGATCTATTCGTTATTCTGCTAGTACTCCTACACAGGCTCAATAGCCTCGTCATGAACATCGCATCATGGATTGCCCTTCACCTAGGAAGGGGCAAGGATGTAGGACCCACCCAACCCTAGTAGTTTTGGGAGGTAGACCAGCCCTGTAGGGCGCAACTTCTAGTTCTGGTAATCAGCGCCAGAAACTCCTTTATGCTATGTCCTCCCGTCAGGATTAGGAGAGTTCCTCAGATGTGGTTACTGGTATGTTGAAATTCTTCGCTCTTGATGTGTATGCTTTGTTGGACCCCGATGCCTCCTTATCTTTTGTAACCCCTTATGTTGCTTACAAGTTCGAGATTAATCCTGAATTGATTTTAGAACCTTTTAACATTTCTACTCATGTTGGTAAGTTAGTCCAAGCCAAAATAATATACCGAAATTTCCCTATCTCAGTCCTTCATAGAGTCACTTCAGCGGATCTAGTAGAGTTGGAGATGACTGATTTTGATGTTATTCTTGGTATGGATTGGTTGTATGCATGTTATGCTTCTATTGATTGTCGTACTCGGGTTGTCAGATTTAAGTTTCCTAATGAACCTATTTTAGAATGGTAAGGTAGTCCACCTTTCTCAAAAGGTCATTTCATATCTTATCTTAAGGCTAGAAAGATGATTTCAAAGGGGTATGTTTATTACATAGTGCGGGTTATGGACACGGAGTCCAAAACCCCATCCCTTCAGTCTATTCATGTTGTGAATGAATTCCTAGAAGTGTTTCCCGATGAATTGCTCGGAGTCCCTCCCGAATGGGAGATAGACTTTGGGATAGATCCTCTACCAGATACGAATCCTATCTCTATTCCTCCCTAGAGAATGGCCCCCGTAAAAATTAAAGAGTTGAAGGATCAATTGAAAGACTTGCTTGATAAGGGTTTCATCAGGCCTAGTATTTCTCCTTGGGGTGCCTCAATTTTGTTTGTTCGAAAGAAGGATGGTTCTCTTAGGATGAGCATTGATTACCGCCAATTGAACAAGGTCAGAATCAAGAATAAGTATCCCATCACTAGGATTGATTACTTGTTCGATCAGCTTCAGAGTGCTAGTTTATTCTCTAAGATTGACCTTAGGTTCGTTTATCATCAACTTCGAGTTTGGGAGTGTGATATTTTGAAGACAGTCTCCAGGACTCGGTATGGTCAGTAGGAATTTGTTGTGATGTCTTTTGGTCAAATGAATGCTCCTGCAGCTTTTATGGATTTCATAAACCGTGTATTCAAACAATATTTAGATATGTTTGTGATTGTTTTCATTGATGATATCATCATCTACTTTCGGAGTGAGGAGGAGCATGCAGATCACTTTAGAGTTGTGTTGCAAACTCTCATGGATAGGCAGTTGGTCGCTAAGTTTAGCAAGTGTGAGTTTTGGATGCAGTCTGTTTCTTTTCTGGGTCATATTGTGACTAGTGATGGTATTCGGGTTGACTCTCAAAAGATTTAAGAATTAAAGAACTGGCCTAGACCCACTTCCCCGTCTGATATTAAAATCTTCTTGAGTTTGGCTGGTTAATAAAGGAGATTTGTGGAAGGTTTTTTTTCCCTTTCTGCCCCATTTACCCGATTGACTCAGAAGAAGGTTAGGATTCAGTGGTCCGACTGTTGTGAGAAAAATTTTCAAGAATTGAAGACTCAATTGACCACAGCTCCAGTGTTGGCTCTACCCGAGGGCCTAGATGATTTTATTGTGTATTGTGATGCCTCTAAAATTTATTTGGGTTGTGTTTTGATGCAACGTTGCAAGGTGATTGCTTATGCTTTGAGACAGCTCCAGACTCATGAGAAGAACTATCCTACTCATGATCTCGAGTTGGCAGCCGTGGCCTTTGCTTTGAAGATTTGGAGACATTACTTGTACGGTGTGCATGTGGATGTGTTCACCGATCATAAGAGTCTTCAATATGTGTTCACTCAGAAGGAGTTGAATTTGCGACAAAGGAGATGGTTTGAGCTCCTTAAAGATTATGATATGAGTGTGCTTTACCATCCCGGTAAGTCCAATGTTGTGGCGGAGGCTTTAAGTATGTTGTCCATGGGAAGTGTAGCTTCTATTGAAGAAGAAAATAAGGAATTGGTTAAAGAGGTTCATAGGCTGGTTCGGTTGGGAGTTCTCCTTATGGACTTAACAGAAGGTGGTGTGATTGTGACTAATGGTGCTGAATCATCCTTAGTTGATGAGGTGAAAGCAAAGCAAGACCAAGATTCCATTTTACTTCAGCTTAAGGGTGCGGTTCATCAGCAGTTGGTGGAGGTTTTCTCCCAAGGGGGAGATGGTGTGCTTCGTTACCAGGGTCCCTTATGTGTGCCAGATGTAGATGGGTTGAGACAACAAATTCTAACTGAGGCTCATAGTTCTAGATATTCCATCCATCTGGGTGCTACTAAGATGTACCATGATCTATGGAAAGTCTTTTGGTGGAATGGTATGAAGAGAGACATATCCGGGTTTGTGGCTAAGTGTCCCAACTATCAACAAGTGAAGGTGGAGCATCAAAGGCCTGGTGGCATGATTTAAGATATTGACCTTCCCACTTGGAAATGGTAAGCCATCAATATGGACTTTATTACTGGTTTGCCTCGTACTCGAAGGCAGCATGATTCCATTTGGATGATTGTCGATCGGATGACTAAGTCATCCCACTTCTGGGTTGTTAAGACTACTAATTCAGCAGACGACAATGCCAGACTCTATATCTGGGAGATAGTTTGATTTCATTGTGTTCCTTTGCCTGTCATTTTAGATAGAAGTCCTCAGTTTACATTTCAGTTTTGGAGATCGTTTAAAAAAGGCCCTGGTACCCAGGTGAAGCTTAGCACAACTTTTCATCCTCAGATAGACGGTCAGGAAGAGCACACTATTCTGACTCTGAAGGATATATTGAGATCATGTGTTATTGACTTCAAAGGAAATTGGGATGATCACTTACCTCTTCTCCAATTTTCCTACAACAACAACTTTCACTCTGGCATCCACATGGCTCCTTATGAGGCTCTTTATGGTTGGAGATGTACGTCTCCTATTGGTTGGTTTGAGGTAGGTGAGGCAGCCTTGATTGGTCCATACTCGGTTCATGAGACTATGGAGAAGGTTCAGCTTATTTGGGGAAGGTTGAAAACTGCTTAGAGTAGACAGAAATCTTATGCGGATGTGAGTAGAAGGGGGTTAGAATTAGAAGTTGATGATTGGCTTTTCCTTAAGGTTTCATTGATGCGCCCAAATTACACCTCTAAAGGAAGCGCCAACGGTCGCTGTTCAAAAATAGAACCCAACTAAAGGTTGGGGTCGATCCCACAGGGAATATGTTAGGACTAGGTTCGATTAGTGTATACTCATGCTTGTAGTTGTTTATTTCCAGCAGGGGGGGTTAAAGTAACAAGTAATTCTTGTAAATCAAAAGAAAACAAGTAACAGTTGCGAATTTCGAGAGTTGTAACCAATTAATGAGATGACTAGGGTAGTGTTCTCCATGAGATCATAACTTAGTAAGGCGTTTGTACTTGGTAACCTAGTTTGATACTTAGCATGCAGAATCGGTAAGTTAAGTTCCCCTAATTCCTTGGTCTGGCAACTAGGTGAATTTCACCACACACCTTGGTCCGGTCGCGGGTGTAGCTTTACTAACCCTTACCTTGGATCCCATATTGGCTATTCCCGGACAAGGTCAGGCCATTAGATGATGGTTGGTAGCCTCAAATCTCCGTTGTTGAACGACCCTTTTCCCATCTGTTACCTCCTTGGTCCGCCAAGTAAGAATAAGGCGAGTTCTAACATTGTACACCGCTAGAAAGCAATCAATACAAAGGGGAGAACAATACATGCATAAATATCTCCCTATAATTACCTAGTACTTTTCCTACTTCGTTAATCCTTCATGGTTCCCACAACCCTAGTTGTGGATTTAGCTACTCATGTTCATAAGTACACAATTAATGTTTGGTTGAGCAATCATCAATAGATACTTACAAATGAGAATCAAAGAAATCGGAATCTTGAAGAAAAATCACAAGAACACTTCAATATCAAGAACTTGTCTTTAAAATCAATACCGAAGAAAATGTAGTAATGATACGAAAGTATCCTAAACAAATATGTGATAAATCTTGAACAACCGAAAATAAAACCTAAGGGAAAGTATTTATTGACAAAGTGGCCAAATCCTAATAAAATTGGGAATAGCTAGACGCGGCAGATCTGATGAGTCGCCTTACTGGCCGTCGCTGAGGCGATGGGCATCGTGGTGCCCATCAGCCTTCTTTAACTTCTTCAGGAATTTTACTGCCACGATCTCATGGGCAGGAGTGACGGTACATCGCAGTTGAGACACCCGTCGCTGTCTCACGTCGCCTGACTTGGTCTTTTATCCATCTCCCCTGCCTTGTTTTGACGGGCAGTTGCTATGGGACGTCGGGCTTGCCACGGGCGTCATGGCACCCGTCGCCCGTCCTTTTCCTTCTGCACCTATCCCTGGGGCATATCGATGGGCAGGGTGACGTCCTGTCGTAGTTTCCACGAGCATCATGACAGCCCATTGGGTTACTTTGCCTTAACAAATCCTGTTAGCTCAGATCAACGGTCTGCCCCACATGCCGTCATAGGTGTGACGCCAGTGGTGGCTTCTCTTTTGCCCAGAAACTGCAAATTTTTGTCTTTTTTCTCTATTTCATACTTTGGCCCTGCACACTTAACAAACAACATTAAATCCAACAAAATATACTCAAGAACTCCCAAAAATCATATGTTTTAAGCGTCAAAAGTGTCGTCAAATTCCGGCATATCAACACCCTCAACTTAGAATATTTGCTTGTCCTCAAGCAACAGACTAAAAACAAAACTAAACGACACTTAAGCAAAAGAAAACCAGGAACTATGACAGTCATATGGTTTAACAGTTAAATACACAACAAGTACCCCCCCTCTTTTTCCAATACAAAGTCAGTGCATGTGTTCCGTTCATAAAGACAACACAACGGGATCCAAAGATGATATTACATTATCAATAGACGACCTAGCATACACATGTGAGACCAATACTAACAGTTAGCAGTCAAAGTCGCTCTAGTGCCCTCACCGCAAAGAAGTCCCACTCATACAGTAGCATAGTTATATCTTGGGGACTGAACTAAACACTCACACTCACAAAGATGTTCAAACATTGCGAGCACAGTACCATAGGCTTTCCCTTATTTTCTATGCCTCGGTTTTTGAACAATTGGGTTAGGATCATTATAGGATTTTCTCGGCTTGTAACGTAGGCTCGGGGATGGGTATGGTAGATATAGGAAATAATGACTACGCCCTTATTGACACTACACTATCATGCTTCCACTCATAAGACCAATTTTACTCTTTTCCTCCCTTTTTTTTTCTCCCTTTTTATTGCTTCTTTTTCAACAAGTGACAGGTGCAGCTTTTGTTTCAAACTCACTTATTCTTTTTCTTTTTCTTTGCTTTTCTCTTCTCTTTGTCTCTCTTTTTTTTTACATAGCTGCCGCACCCGTTATCTCTCCTTTTTATTTCTAACCTCTTCTATTTATACCCACACTTCTTACTCACCTCTACAGTAGCCACCCTCAACTTAGGCGATTTGCCTGAGTTGAGATATATAATGTCCAAGGAGGGACCAGGGCCAAACTAAAGGTTCATAACAAGAAATAGGGAAGGTGATTAGGTTAAAAAACAAAAAAGGGTCAATGCAAGCTCAAAATCAGGGATCAAAGGGTATTCACATCATTTGGTCGGTCTTTTGGGATAAAGTTGACTATTTCAAAAAATGGCCTTTGATCCTTTCCTAACCAACCATCCTACAACCTAGGCAAGACTAACCGGGCAAGTTCTAGATTGGCACACAAAGAAAGAACCAAACAAATTAAGCTCACCAACACATGGCACATAGTAGACAATAACATGCCACCTATTAGGTTCATACTCTAGCTTAAACCCATCATCAAATCGATCATCACAATGTCATGCAAGGATCCACAATGGTTAGTCTATCAAAACAAGATAATGTTATGTCACACAAATATTTTGGAGGGGTCTCCATTTTTTTTCAATTCAAATTCCATTTCAAAATCACCTCATAGACTGCACTAAGTTCATTTTCTTCTTTTACTATATACAACCTATACTACACGTACCGGTTAAATAGAAATAAAAATCCTTAGGGAAAGAACACAGGCAAGAAAACCCTAAGGACTCAGGTACCTTGTGAGTACCCTCATGGATTGCCTCCCATGCAGCGCCTTATTTACCATCGCGGCACAACCCGGGTCGCTTGGCTACTCAGACGTCGCCAAGAACCCATCAAAAACATACTCACCCAGTACTGCCCCCACCCCATAAAAAATAAATGGGTATTGCCCTCAATGCACAAAAATACAAAACCACCAGGGGTGGGAACATACCTGTGGCGCCTAAGCACCAGTACTGGGTGTCACATCTATCGAGCCCTCAGGAATGGTGCCCATAGTGCTTTCCTCAATAGAGGCTGCCTCTACAGTCCTCTCTTTAACAGTAACAGTTGCCCGAGTAGCTTCACCAACAACCTTTCCCACAATGGGGTCTAAATAAGTTACATCAACCTGTTTAGCAATACCACTTGATGAACCACCTCGACCAACACCATCAACCTCAATCTGCTGCTTAGCCAAAGACTCTTTTGATGCTCTACCCAGATCTTTTCGGGCCCTTTTCTCAGCTCTCTCCTCTTTATTCTTTTAAGACTTTGGGCTAAGAGGACCATCACCTTCTTGAACCTGCTTGTCCTTGCTCTTTCTTTATCACTTATGTGTCGCAGGCTTAGGAATCAGTTCATTGACTTTCTCAGGCTCCTTTTCCACCACCGAGTCCAAATGTGCCCTACAAATCTCGGGATCTACAAAATCCCATAGATTTAGCATGGGCTCCTCTGTGATGGCATGACTATTGGTGCTCTAGCTTGGGTAGGAGGGGGATTCTTCAACTGATCGACTTTGACCTTCAACTGTGAAATATCCTTCTTCATGTTTGACAGCTCAGGCACACCCATCTCATTTAATCTCTTATCCACCCTCGCCTCCAGCGCATCCATTCTGGCATTGATATTAAGAAATAGTTATGTGGCCCTTTTGATGGAGGCATTCACAATAGGCTGAAATTGTAAGGTGAATGCATTTATTTGCTTTTGCAGCTCAAGAGTCCTCTGGACGGTGTTCGCGAAGTTGGCCAAATGGAATGCATACATAAACCCAGAGATCTTATCTGGAGGTGCTGCGGAGGAGCGTGGCTTAGCTGTCGAGGTGGATGGACCTGCTGCAGTAGTCGATGGGGCAACAACGGTATACTCGGACTGACTACCCTATGGGGTAGGTATAACTGACTGGGATGCTGACCTTTTTGGTATCGGTACATGGGCCCCAAGCCTAAAGGACAAAAACTCATCAGTTCCACTCAAACCAAGAACCCTAGTCTCATCTTTGGACCTCTCTAGATGGTGGGTCCTTGGAGCTCGGACGACCTGATCTATCCCAGCATACTTAGGAACTTGAGCCTCTTCACAAAGCTCAGTAATCAAACATGGGAATGGGTAGGAGGAGCTAATTTCGGTAACTGTCTCTGATCTTTTCTTCTATGATTTGACCAAAATTCAAATTATACTTGGACATGAGAGAAGCTACCAGAATATCCCTTTCAAGGGTAAGCTGATTGTCGGCTCCAGTCGACATCATTCTAAACTGCACCAGCGCCCACCAAAACATAGCCTCAAAAGATAATGAGGCCTTATGAATCACAGGCTTGTCTTGTTTCAGCCATGTAGGTGTCCCGGTTGTAGTCAAATGCTTTTCCAACCACTGCATCCTCTTCTCCTCATGCTTTAACCGAAACTCATAGTCATTGAGGAACGTGGGTGCCTCATACCCTGGACCAAATAAGAATCTATTGATGGTTTCTGCCAAGATATAAATTTTAACATCCCTTACTGGGACGCTCTCCAGAGCGGGTAATTCATTTATCTTCTGACCCTTTTTGCCCAACACCTCCTGGATGGCTTGATAGTTGGCATAGAACTCTCTCACGAGAGTCGAGTGATAGATAATCTTGAAGGGTCTTGCTAGTCCATCCTAATCTGTAATGGCGGAAGTAGGAATCATGATTGGGAATTCCTTCAGTTTGAATGGATCAATCATCCATTCCTCTGCAATAGGCCTCAGCAGACTCTCCATTCCTGTTACTTCAAGGCCGTAATCAAATATGGCCTTTGACCCTTTGACACTCCATCTTTGGGTCTCACGCTCTCGTCCCAACACAGCACCAGTTCCAGATGGGGAAGAAGTGCTCTGCTCCAGTGTGGTCGTCTTTGAGTCAGAGTCTGCCACGCTACTTTCCTTTTATTCCAGAAACATGCTCCGAGCCTTCCTCACCTATGGACTCTTCTATCATGCCACTCGAGACCTGAGTAGCCAATTCTTTCCCAGTGGGTGCCTGTTCACTCTCGGTACTTGACTCGGACGAGCCGGAGGATGAGCCGTGTGGGTCTGAAACTGGATTGGCCTCCTCCTCTTCAGCGTGGGAGGAAGACACAACCAACTTTCATCTAATAGTCCGGACGAGGGAAGTGTTGTCAGAGTCACTTTTCTCAGCCTCGGAATCAGTTGGCTGATCCTTTAGCCGAGATGGTCTGGATGCATCTTTAGCTTTGCGGGAACCCCCTAGCCTTAGTGGTGCTTTTGGAGCAATTTTATACCTGCAGGAAACCAATATTACACATCGGGACCAATTATGAAAACCCAGAAAAATTTTATACTTAGAAAAAAATATTAGAGACAAATTACCCTCCCACGAGCGTGGGAGGGCCGACGTCCCATGGCCCTGGGCTTCGAAATGGATCAGTGAAATATTCAAGGGAAATTTCCCTCCTACGACCCTGTGCCACAGGCGTAGGCGGTCCGACCTCCCATGGGACGGGCGTCAAAAAGGGGCAGTGGGTTTTTTAAGAACTGTTACCCTCCCACGGGCTCCTGCCACGGGCATCGAAGGTCCGACGTCTCATCGACTTGGGCGTAGGATCCGGCTAGAAACTTTTTCAAGTTTTAGGCCAACCTCACTCCCTGACTGTCTCCCGTCATTCTTTCGACATCCCGTAAGCTGGCCCGTAGGATTAAGTCAGGCGCAAAAACCTCTCTTATTCTTTTACACACAATAATTTCATCATTACCCACACCCAAATCAAAGAAAACAAAAAGCATACTAGTCTTCACCCCGTTTCCCAGACAAATCCCACAACCCTAGCTTATCGATTTCCACATAGTTCTAATCTAGGGTCATTTTGCTACCTGTGGTTGCTATTGCTAGCCACTTAGACAATTGATTTTAAACCCCTAGACACGTTCACACCAAGACATTCTAAACAATAATCCATGAGAAAGTAAACTTACTCTTGGTTTTGCACACACAGTGAATCAAGTTGAGTCTTGGGTGTTGGAACGAGTTCAATGACGCTAGAACTTGAATGGGTTGTGAGTGGTGACCGACAAAATGATGGGGAGTGAGAGATTTTGGGACGTGGTTTGGGTGGAGAGAGTGAACATGCTTTGAGATAGATGAGTGTTGAATGTATTTGACCTCAAAGGAATGAGGTCAAATCTTAATAGACGCGGGGAAAGTGGGAAAAAAAAGGAATCCGGGTCGAGTCGGGTCGAAAATATAAATTAAAATAACATGTTGACCCCCTTTTGACTGACACAGACGATGGGCTACGCGATGTCCATCAGAAAGGCGATGGCACGTCATGGGTACTTACCTGGGGGACTTTCCCATGCCCATCCCCACGCCTATCGGGGATGCGACGTCCCATCACGCGGGATGTGGGAATGAAGAACCACATTCATTTTCCACACTTAGGAAATTTTTCTCTTCTTGAAAAGCTTCACACCCAATCCGACGCCCATATGGAACGCGACGTCCCGTCGGGTGGGATGTGGGAATGAGGCAGACCACATCGTTTCAACACCTACAAAATTTTCTGGTGGGTCCCCTTTTTGCCAATGGTTTCAGCCCTTGTTTTCATCTCTCTTCCTCCTGCAAAAATGAACACACATATTAATCCATGGTTTGCCTCCCATGCAACGCTTAATTTAATGTTGCGGAATGACGCAAGTGTTTTGGTCACTCAGACTTCACCAAAATACTCTACAACCACTAAAACAAAAAGTAACCTAAACTAAAAAATAATACTTCATGGGTTGCTTCCCATGAAGCGACTGATTTAACGTCGCGGCATGATGCAGGTTGCATGACTACTCAGACTTCATCAAGATCCTTGGGTGGGACGAACTCATCAATGCTCCACGCCTCAATCATTTGATCTCCTCTGCTGTGCCGAAATAAGCTTTTATCCACTGCCCGTTTGCCTTGAACCTTTTTCCCTCATGGTTTTCAAGTTCAATAGCTCCATGAGGAAAACATTTTACCACCGTGAAGGGTCCAATCCACTTCGACTTCATCTTGACATGAAACAAGGGAAGTCTAGAATTGAAGAGCAAGACCAAGTCACCCGGCTAAAAATATCTCTTCTCAATCTTCCAATCATTATAAAATTTCATCCTTTCTTTGTACAGTGCTGAACTTTCATATGCATTCAGACAAAATTCATCCAATTCATTCAACTGCCCAAGCCGCTGCAGTGATGCCTCAGAAAAATCTAAATTCAGCTTCTTCAACGCCCACATGGCCTTATACTCTAGCTCAACCGGAAGGTGACAAGCCTTAACAAACACAAGCTGATATGCTGACATGCATATAGGAGTCTTGTATGCAGTGTAGTATGCCTACAAAGCATCATCCAGCTTACGCGACCAATCCTTTATATTTGAATTAACAGTCTTGGATAGGATTGACTTGATCTCTCTGTTGGAAACTTCTACTTGCCCACTCGTCTGAGGATGATAAGGGGTTGCAACCCTGTGTTTCACTCCATATTTTTCAACACTGCACAAAACAGCTTGTTGCAAAAGTGAGAGCCTCCATCACTAATAATGTCCCTAGGCGTCCCATACCTGGAGAAGATGTTCTTTTTCAAGAATAGTGTGACACATTTCCCTTTATTACTAGGAAGCGCAACCGCTTCCACCCACTTAGATACGTAGTCTACAACCACCAATATGTACCGGTCACCATCGGACAATAGAAACGGACCCATTAAGTCTATACCCCAAGTGTCAAACATCTCAATTACAAGGATGGGATTCATAGGGAGATCATGCCTCCTTCCCTCTAACATTTGCTGCAAGCCTTAGCAAATTCATGGGCGTCTTTATGGATAGTCGGCCAATAATAGCTGCATTGCAGGATCTTGTGCGCCGTCCAAATACCACTATGATGACCCCCAACGGGGGATGAATGGCATGCTTCCAGTATCTCTATCATCTCAGCTCACACATCTCCGAATCACAGTATCAGCACACACGCGGAACAAGAATGGCTCTTCCCAAAAGTACTTCTTAACATCAAACATGAATTTCCTCCTTTGGTGCACGAACATATCATCAGGAACTAAATCACTTGCCAAATAGTTGCCAATGTACGCAAACCATAGAATCAAATCTTGAGAAGCAACCAATACTTGTTCGTCAAGAAACCAGTCATCAATCTCTTGGTCATCCATCAGCTTCAGCATAGCCTCCTCTTCCATTTTAAACAAATGATCTGCCACTTTATTCTCTGTACCCTTTCGGTCCTTAACTTCAAAATCAAACTATTGTAGAAGCAACACCCATCTGATCAGCCTTGGTTTCACATCCTTTTTCGCCATGAGATAATGAAAGGCGGCATGGTCAGTGTGCACCAACAAGCAAATAAGATCTGAACTTTTCAAATGCAAAGACCACAACAAGCAATTCTTGTTCAGTCATAGAATAATTCTTCTGAGCGGGGTAAGTGCCTTGATAGCGTAGTATATAGGATGGATGATCTTTTCACGCCTTTGGCCTAGGACTACTCCTAGTGCCACTCCACTACTATCGCACATAACCTCAAAAGGTTGGGACTAATTAGGAGCAATAATGATAGGATCTTAGATCAACTTCTCTTTAAGGCAATCGAATGACTTCAAACATTCATCATCAAACACGAATTGTACCTCTTTCTCCAATAGCTTGCACAACTGATTAGCAATTTTGGAAAAGTCCTTTATAAATCTCCTATAAAAGCCAGCATGCCCCAAGAAAGTCTGAATTCCCTTCACAGAAACTGGTGGAGGCAATTTTTCAATCACCTCAATCTTCGCTCTATCAACCTCTATACCCTTCTTAGAAATCCGATGACCAAGCACTATGCCCTCTTTGACCATGAAGTGTCTCTTTTTCCAATTCAGCACTAGGTTGCACTCTTCACATCGTTTCAATACATAGCCCAGATGATCTAGACAATCTTCAAAAGAGTCAGCCACTACTGAAAAGTCATCCATAAATATCTCTATAGTGTCTTCCACCATGTCTGAGAAGATGGACATCATACACCGCTGAAAAGTTGCTGGTGCATTGCAAAGATAGAACGGCATACTCTTGAACGCAAACGTCCTATACGGACAAGTGAAAATGGTTTTATCTTTGTTTTTGGGGGCAATAGAGATCTTATTGTACCCCAAATACCCATCAAGAAAATAGTACCAACCTCTACCTTCAAGACGATCTAGCATCTGATCCATGAACGGCATTGGGAAATAGTCTTTCTTAGTCCACACATTCAGTTTCCTGTAGTCCATGCATATGCGTCATCCTGTGACTGGCCTCATCAGAATTAACTCATTCCTTGCATTTGGGACCACAGTAATCCCACCTTTCTTTGGTACACATTGGACCGAGCTCACCCACTTGTTGTCTAAAATCGGATACACCACACTTGCATCCAGCCACTTAATGATCTCCTTCTTTACGACCTCTTGCAAAGGATGATTCAACCTACACTGATGCATAATAGATAGAACACGCTTAGGCTCGAGCTGGATTTTATATGTACAAATTCGGGGCAAAATACCAATGATATCTGCGATGGTCCAACTAATGGCTCTCTTAAACTTCCTCATGACCGAAACCAGGGCTTCAACTTTCTCTTCAACTAGATCTGCAACAATGAATAACGGCAAAGTCTGATTAGCTCCCAAGAATATGTACCGAAGATGTGCTGAGAGTGCTTTAAGCTCCATGACTGGAGGCTCCTCAATGGATGGGAGGGCAGGTGATGTCTACCTATTCTTAAAGTCCAAGTCTAGCTTCTTTGGTGCATAACTATAAAATCCCGCACCTGTAAGTGCTGCTACCATTTCATCGTACTCCTCAATATCGTCACTTTTAAAGTTCATAATGACTGCTGCAACGACTTCGACATCAAGTCTCTCCTCAATAGGTGCAATCAGCTGGTCTTCATCAACAACATCAATAACTGACACCACTCGCATATCATCATGGTGCTTCATATATTTGCACACATTAAAAGTCACCTCCTCATCATTTAACCTGAATTTTATCTGACCTATTTCCAAGTCAACCAATGCACGCCCAGTAGCCAAGAATGGTCGCCCAAAGATAATGGGCACTTCAAAGTCAACCTCATAATCTAGAATAATAAAATCTGTGGGAAAGATAAACGTGTCAACCTTTACCAATACATCGTACAAAATTCTCACAGGCCACTTCACCGTGCGATCAGCCATAAGAAGCCGCATTATAGTTGGAGTGGGGGATCCTAAGCCCAGCTGATTTTATACTGCTAGTGGCATTAGATTTATACTAGCACCCAGATCACACAAAGCTTTGGCAAAGTAGAATGCTCCAATCGTGCAAGGGATGGTGAAGCCTCTAGGATCTTCCTTCTTCTGTACCATAGAATGGGATACTATTGCACTGCAGTGGTGCAAATTGTTGACTGGCTCAAAACTAACCGTTCTCTTCCTCGTCACCAGATCCTTTATAAATTTTGCATAACCGGGCATTTGCTCCAATGCTTCGACCAGAAAGATATTGACTGATAGCTACTTACAGGGTTTAAACGACCTCACTTAAGAGTTAAAAGAATGTAAAATCACAAAAATACCCCTGGACTTAAGCTTGGAAAACTGATAAAATTACTCTGCTGCAGGAACCATGAGTCAGTCTTCAAACCATGAAAGTGAATGATGGACCATCATCTGGTCCATGGTTTCATGAACCACTTCTGGGAGTCTACTAGAATTCCATTCCACGAGTCACTCTATGGTCTGTGATTCTGAATGATGGACCATCCTGTGACTCGTTGTTTTGACTTCAAGAAAACAAGGATCATGCGATCCTCAGGAACTATGGATGGAAGGAAGGGTTGTGGAATGGGTTGACGAGTCACCAAACCACTCATAGAGTTTAAAGAACATGGTACCTCTGTGAAGGTAATTCAATGGGTTACATGATAGACCATTATTCAAAACGACGACCCGTCAAGTCACTCGTGATAACTGGGGAAGAAAAGCTGAAATTTGACAAACCACGGGTCACTCTACGGATCGTGGTTTTGGTCTACGGTTCATGGACCAACCAATGGTTTTGAAGATGAAAATTTTAAGGTTCAGGTCTATTTTCACAAGTCACAGTACGGACCGTAGTTCCATTCCACGGGTCATCATCCCACCGTGGTCTCTGATAGTGTTGTTGTAAAACACCCATAACTTTTTACTCCCGATTCATATTAATGCGCGGTTGGTGGCGTTGGAAAGAAGACTCAAATATCATTATTTTGGTGGTTACTAGGACACCTAACTCTATACATTCATGGAGAAATGGTCATTTGAATTTGACCCTAGTTTAGTCTTACATGAAAGCTCAATTGGTTGGGTGGTTTCAACTTAACTTGATGATAGAAGTTTCTTATAAACAATATTCGCATCTAAAGCACTCACCACACTAGTGAAATAATTATTACACTCATGGAAAAAGGTTCAGGTATTAGCTTAGGATTTTTGGGGTGTTACATAATAACATGTTAGAGTTCCCCTAGTGAGTTGAGCTAATAAAATCTCAAGGCAGGGTGGCTTAAACTAAAAACATGATATTTTTATTTATGGTGAATTATGATTCACATTAATGTGTTTTGAGGTGACATTTTATGTTAGGGGGTGCCCTAGTGATCTTTACCTCTATAGGAAATTTTTAGACTATGAGTGAATTTGTAGAATGTAGTTTTAGTAGTTGCTGCATTGGAATTGTTTTATGATGTCATAAGTATAAAATTTGTGTTGTGAAATGGGGCTAGAGATCAGTTCTCTTGAACTACTAGTTAAGGAACACTGCAGTTGTGGGATTTTCACTACAGCGATACCGATATAGCAGTCGGAGTCCCAGCATAACAAAGTTAGGCAAATCGCTAGGGCTCTCCCTAGCGAGTCCTATTATGCCATAGTCTATCCACTGCAGTGAGAGTTTGTTTTCTAGGGCATATGACGCGAGGCAAAATATCTATTTAAGTCACAGATACTGAGTTTCATCGCATAATCTCTATGACACTGTTCCAGAGCTCTAGAGAGGCAATTTTACCAAGGCTAGGGATATTTTCTTCTTGAGGTAAGTTCTACCCGCTATTTATCACACCTAATAATATTTTAACATCCTAGAATTAATAGGATAAAGGTAATGGGAGAATTATGGGTTAGAACCGTAGGTTCATGAAAAGTATGGGAAAGCCTATGGCTGGATGTAATAATCATCTAGAATGCTTCTAGGTTATAAATTAACACTTCCTAGCATGATTTTAATGTTCCTAAACATGAGTTGTTGTGATGGGGAATCTTGAGTTCCATAAAAATGGGACCTTTAGTATAAAAATTGCTTGATAGGAGGAAATTGGAGTAGAAACTCCATGAATTGAGATAATATGTAGGACTAGTTGATGGTTAATTGACCCTTAGGTGATGTTATAGACCTTGAATAAGGGTAGAATTAGTAGGGTTGAATCTGAAGAGATTGTATTTGAAGAGTAGATGATTGATTACTCTTATAATTTCTTGTTTTAGACTTTGAATCTGTTGAGGCATTGAGAAAAGGAAAAGCTCCTTCCATTTAGCTTTCTTGATTTGGTTCTTTGGTTGAGGTAGGTTACAATTTATATGGAGTTAGAAATAATTTAGTCTCTTGTATGAATTTTGAATTGATGAGAATGTTGGTTGGTCTTCAGACATAATTTGTGGTTGATTACTTGTTGTGCTTGACAATACTTGCATGAACAAGCTTATAACTATTGAAGCATGTCTTTAAATGACTTGTAAGAATGATGTACACTTATTAAATTTATTTTGTACTTGCTGATGATCTCCTGAGAGATAGTTGAATAAGAGAACATAATGTGATATGTTAAGAGAGTTAAGAATATACATACTATTTGATGTTGAGTGGTTTGAGTCTGATATAAGCTTATGGAAGAGCGATTATATTATGGAGTGGGTACCACACTAGTATGATACATAGACACTACGCCATCCCTTGTAGGTCATGACTAGTTGGGCACAAATAAAACTCTTTAGCATGTTTGTACAAATGCATGATTAGTGTGAGTTTAGATATTATACAATGTGATATTGATGAGATATAGAGGCTATATAGTTTGAAGATTAGTGTGGAGATAATTCCATGTTTGTTGTGACAACTTTATATGGTAGAGTTCTGTGGTGACTTATATGTCTGTATTTGGTGACTTATATGTCCTTGATTGTTTTACATTGATATGTCTGGATGTAGGATTTCTATTTGACTGGGTGACTATTTTTTTATTTGGATTCTGAATTATGTGTTGTTGTACTTGTCCCTTTTTTTATTGATTTATGATGTACACTTGCTACTATTTTGAGTCGGCCTATGATACCTACACGTACATAGTGTTCTTGCATATGCTACTTTTGCACATTCTTTTGAATGCAGATTGTACCCCATAATCTTTTAGATGACCCTACATCTAAGGAAGTTTAGTAACTGATTCGAGGGTGTACTACTTCTATTCAATCTGCCATTGATCTTCATAGTAATAGATGTCTATCTTTCAGAAATAATTTCATTTATTAGATGATTTTTGATATTCTTGCACATTGTTAGTTAGCTTCCTTTGTATGATAACTTTCAAATCTTTGGGATGTAATATCTAGATTTCCACATTGTTTATTTCATTCAAAATTTCCTTACTATTGCTAAATGAATTTGTTAAGGCTTGGGTTAGAGGGTTTTCACGGCCCGATTTCTCGGTCATGATGGCACCTACAACCCCCATTAGGCGAACCAATCTTCGTAGCCCAGAATAGTTAGTAATGGGATACTATCTAACAACAGGCAGAAGAAAACATAATATAAGCAGAAGCAAGGTATAACGATGAGGAAAAAGATAACATGAGTATGTATATATAGAAACTAAACCATCCCAAAACCTGGTATCATAGTATAAGATCTGGTACTACATACATAAGGATTAAAAAAGGGATCCAAAATAATATATACATAATATCTCTGAGTAGTAAGAGAGTACAAAATTTGAAAGATAAACTAAAGTCAAGCTCCAGTTGCCAAGAGCTCACCCTCAGTCTGGACAGTCCAAAAGTATCACCTCGCACGAGTCTCCACGAGCTAATGGCGATGGCGTACACTAGGATCTGCACCAAAATATGCAGAGTGTAGTAGAAGCACCAAATGCGAAGCAAATGGTACCCAATAGGTATCATAGGCCGACTAGGCATATATATGATAAAAGAGCTATAAAAAGAAGAGTAGAAGAAATTAGTCATAGGAATCAATGAAGAAGTACACGAAAGCTAGCACAGAAAGAAGACAACAGAAAACAACATACATGGCTAGCTACTAGAATATATATCATAGGCACAGGAAAAGGTCTGAAGTGATGCACCTGGGATCCAAACAATAGCAATATGTATATAAGAAGTTTTTAGAAAAATGGGCAGTTTATCGGTAACCTAAAGTAAAAAGGTGAGGCGGAAACAGAATGACAATAGTATGCTCGAATGCAAGAATAAGAATCAATTCAAGATACAAGTACTACTTTCAATATCCAAATTGTAGTAAGAAATCAACATAAGGAATAATAACTCAACTAAGCAATAATAAGCCTACCTATAGTCCCAACGGGCGCCCATACACCCGAGGAACACAAAAAAGTCAAGACAAACTCTCCAGTATCCCATACTATCGGAGCATACACTCAGCAAACAACAAACAAGGGTAGAACCTCACACAAATGAATGGTATGATGCATAATGGTATCTGGGTGGAACAGTAACTCTGTATGTACGTCCTCCGATGTGTAAAGGGACCAGCAGGTAGGTTCCATGAAAGGACACTACCCCTGTATACCTCAACTCAACCATATACCCCTCCGTCGGCACACACAGCCCAAATCCCTTGGTCTGGATCGGCAAGGTCCATGGTGGTCCTTAACCGCATACTAAATCTAAATCTCGAAACATCGTTCGTAGTCGGTCCAGATCCAATCTAGTAGCCCAAATCTCTAATATGCATGCCCAGACTATGTCCAGGTCTAAAATAGTGTAATAGGTCTTGAAAACCCCACCAAGGATACCCGAACATAGTCGGGTCTAAAATAATAGCAAAATAAGTCCAGTGAGGCCCAACCGAGTCTGATATCATTACGAATTAATAAGAAGTCAATCTATCACTATAGCCTTGTCGAGTCTAGTAATAGTAGTAAAAACTGTGATAAAACCCATATTTAAATTGTTTTACCCCACGAAGATCCATGTGGGTCATTTTTTCATGCCCTGAGGCTAACCCCTAGGCGTAACACGGGATCCGTGACACAAGTTCCCCAGATTAACCCTTGGTCATAGAATAACTCAGGATAATAGTTAAGCATAGCGAAAGCATAATACGAAATAGATAACTCAATCCATAAGATAAAATCAAAAGAACATGATTCGGAGATGACCCAAATATCGTCTATGTCTGAAAAGCCTCTATACATGACATAAGGAGGTACTAGGACAAGACCCTAGCTAACTCAAAGTACGAATATAAGTAAATAACACAGACTAAGAACATAACTATTCCTCGACCTAAGAGGACTCACCAACAACTGACAGAGAGTGGTCTGGGAGCTCTAGCCACAGGTCCGAGAAAGAACACTTGAATCTGCATCATCAAAGAATGCAGAGCAAGATATGTTTCAGTACTATAAAATGTTTTGAATACGTGAGAGATGCATGATCATGATAATAACATATTTAAAAGATACTTAAAGTGAACCTTTTCATAAAGAAATAATATAAGAGGATTATCAAGATATAAGACATAAAACATGAAGTGCGGTTAAAATTTAAAGTATGATATCATCTAACTTCATAGCTTGAAAATAATCATGTGGGAGTTTCTCTTAACCGACATAAACCATGCTGAGATACATGGAGTCCAGTTTCATGCAACCACACTAAAAAAAAATTGTCCTAATCGGACAAAGCTAGAACCATGTTCATAAGGATCCTGTCATAAGCCACGGAGGGCAACATACGGTGGCAACGTAGTTTTGGACTTGGGTTATCTAGAACATTCATCGTTCGGTGTCGCTAGGGCAACCTACTCCCAAAATATATAACATAAGGCTTACATTCGTGTGACATATCTAGATGTCAAGCTTGTTCATAAACATATTCATACCACAGATCTTCATACTACTCACGAATCTTGTTTTAGAAAATTATTCATCAGCATTGATGGAACATCGGGTGTCTTGCATTGCATAATAATTCATAACTTGAAAACTTTCATGCCCTTAGTTCAATTTCATAATAACATATACTTTCATAAAACATAGGAACTAGGCATGCACTTTCTTGAAATTCATGAAATCATGCCATCATTTTTCCCAATTTTCTTAAATCACTTCATGCATGTAGGATTCACCATAATTAACCTTCAATTCATGAAATAGGAGTTCATATATAAAAGCTCATACAAAATCATGCAATTTAATAGAATTTCATAATAAAATCATGAGAGGGCAATTTATAGCAAAACCCATAAGAATTGGGTAAAAACCCTAATTTGAAAGTTCATGAAATCACAATTTGAAATTTGGGGTTTCGGGAACAAGTGTGAAAGGAACTCATTGTTGAATACTCACATATCTTGATTGGAGTTAACCCACTTGAAATTGAAAAGATTAGGATACTTGGACTTGGATATTGAGACCTTGAGCTTCAGAGAGTTCTTTTCCTTTTTGGGAGATGAATGAGGTAATGAGGAGGGACTTAGGATAATGAGGGTGAAAACCCTTCTTTAAATAGTCAAAACAACATCATTTAGGAGTTAAAAGGGAAGGTAAAGACTAAAATACTCCCGGAACATAATTAAGAAAAAACTGGGAAATGGGTTGGCTTAAGGAATCACGGGTTGGTTCTACAGGTCATCATTTGAACCACGACCCATGGTTCCCACTTGTGGTTCCTGGTTCAGTAAACAGGCTGCAGAAGGCAATCTACGAGTCAACAGGACAAACCCGTATAATGAAATACGGATCGTAGGATCAATTCATCATTACTGAAGACTTTCATATCTCTGATCAAGTTCCACGACTCAACAGGATGGACCCGTAATTCCAATCACAGACCATAGACTTGACTCGTGGTTCTTGGGACAATAGTCAGCCCACAGGTCAGATTCCACGAGTGGATATTATGACCCGTTGAATGAATGACGGTCCGTAAAACCCACTCGTAGTTCTCAAACCAGAGGCTAATATTGCAGACGTAACTCACAGATCCATTCCATGACCCATGGTTCAAACCACGATCCCTAGTTTGGACCCGTCAATCCTGGAAACATGGAAATTTTCTAAGTTTCAAACTTAGATAGCTGGTTCAATTTTTGAGGTGTTACAATATCTGCCCGTTGGGATAATTCATCCTCGAATGAAGACTAAACAAGGAAAAATTGAAGAGAAAAATATCCCAACCAGCAACAAAACATGGAATTCAAGGAATAAATATGAAAACTAAACTTTTGAACTTAAAACATGGTTAAATCAACTTCGAAAACATGAATGCATGCTAGTATCATGAGAGTAACAGATGGAATAGGATCGGAGGAACATACTAAGGATGAAATTATTACTTCAAGTTGGAATGGAATCGTAAAGAAAAAGATGAGGGTACTTGGCTTTCATGGCTTATTCTGCTTCCCAAGTAGATCCTTCAACAAGCTGATTTCTCCAAAGAACTTTTACCGAAGAAACTTCTTTGTTTCTCAACCTCCAAATCTGAAGATCAAGGATTTCTACGGGGACCTCTTCATAGGTGAGACTATCCTTCACACCTACATCCTCCAAAGTAATAATCAAGGTCAGATCACCAACAAACTTCTTCAATAAGGAAACATAGAAAACTGGATGAACCACTTCCAAATCCGATGGCAAATCCAACTCATATGCAACATTACCAACCTTCCTCAGAATTTGATAAGGACCTACAAAATGGGGACTAAGCTTTTCTTTCTTGCCAAATCTCATCACACCCTTCATGGATGACACCTTTAGAAAAATCCACTCATCAACTTCAAATTCTAATTCCCTTCTCCTCACATACGCATATGATTTCTGTCGACTCTGAGCGGTCTTCAACCTCTCTCTAATAAGCTGAACTTTCTCCATGGTCTATTGCATCGAATATGGGCCAATAAAAGCTACCTCACCTACCTTAAACCAACCAATAGGAGATCTACATCTCTGACCATAAATTGCTTTATAAGGAGCCATCTGGATGCTAGAGTGAAAGTTGTTGTTGTAGGCAAACTCGATAAGAGGTAAGTGATCATCCCAATTACCTTTGAAATCAATCATGCAAGCTCTCAACATATCCTCCAAAGTCTGAATAGTATACTCTGCCTGGCCATCTATCTGAGGGTGAAAAGATGTACTAAGTTTCACCTGAGTACCAAGACCTCTCTGAAATGATCTACAAAACTGAGAAGTAAACTGAGTACCCCTATATGAAATGATGGACAGAGGAACACCATGCAAACGAATTATCTCCCGGATGTAGAGTCTGGCATAATCATCTGCTAAATTCATAGTCTTAATAGCCAAGAAATGGGATGATTTAGTCATCTGGTCAACAATCACCCAAATCGAATCATGTTGCCTTCAAGTGCGAGGCAAACCTATAATGAAGTTCATATTGATCGCTTCCCATTTCCAAGTGGCAAGGTCAATATCTTGAATCATGCCACCCAGTCGCTGGTGCTCTACCATTACTTGCGGATAGTTGGGACACTTAGCCACAAAACCGGCTATGTCCCTCTTCATACCATTCCACCAATAGACTTTCCGTAGATCATGGTGCATCTTGGTAGCACTAGGGTGAATGGAATATCTAGAACTACGAGCCTCAGTCAAAATCTATTGGCACAACCCATCTACAACTAGCACACACAATCGACCCTGATAACAAAGCAAACCATCTCCCCCTTGGGAGAAAATCTCAATCATTTGCTGATGCATTGCACCCTTAAGCTGAAGTAAAATAGGATCACTGTATTGCTTTTCTTTTACTTCTGCTACCAAGGATGATTCAGAACCATTCTGAACAATAACACCGCCTTATGTCGAGTCCATAAGGCAAACTCCCAACTGAGCTAGCCTATGAACCTCCTTAACCAGTTCCTTCTTTCCTTCTTCGACTGAAGACACACTACCCATCGACAATCTACTAAGTGCATCCGCCACAACATTGGCCTCTTGGATGGTAAAGCACACTCATGTCATAATCCATAAGGAGCTCAAGCCATCTCCTTTGTCACAAATTCAATTCCTTCTGAGTGAACACATACTGAAGACTCTCATGATTGGTGAATACATCCACATGCACCCCATACAAATAATGTCTCCAAATCTTTAAAGCAAACACCACAGCTGCTAACTCAAGATTATGAGTAAGGTTGTTCTTCTCAGGAGTCTTAAGTTATCTAGAGGCATAAGCAATCACCTTACCACGTTTCATCAAAACACAACCCAAACTAATCCTAGAAGCATCACAATACACAACAAATTCATCTACTCCCTCGGGTAGAGCTAATTCAGAAGTTGTGGTCAATCTAGTCTTCAATTCCTAAAAGATCTTCACATATATTAGACCACTAGAAATTTACCTTCTTCTGAGTCAATCGGGTCAAAGGGGCAGCAATGGAAGAAAATCCTTCCACAAACCACCTGTAGTAACCAACCAAACCCAAAAAGCTTCTAATAACAGACGGGGAAGTGGATCTAGGCCAGTTCTTTACTACCTCTATCTTTGGAGAATCAACCTGAATACCATCTTTAGTAACAATATGACCCAGAAAAGTAACATACTGCATCCAAAACTCACACTTGCTAAACTTAGCAAATAATTGTCAGTCCTTGTGAGTTTGCAACACAACTCTCTAATGATCTGCATGCTCCTCCTCACTCCAAAAGTAGATGAGGATATCATCAATGAAAACATTTACAAACATATCTAGATACTGCTTGAACTGCGGTTCATCAAATCCATAAAAGCTGTAGGAGCATTTGTTAGACCAAATGACATCACAATAAATTCATAATGACCATACCGAGTCCTGAAGGCTGTCTTCAGAATATCACACTCTCTAACACGAAGCTGATGATAATCGGATCTAAGGTCAATCTTGGAGAAGAAACTAGCACATAGAAGTTGATCGAACAAGTCATCAATCCTAGGAATAGTATACATATTCTTGATTGTGACCTTGTTCAACTGATGGTAGTCAATACACATTCTGAGGGAACTATATTTCTTTCGCATGAATAAGATGAGAGCACCCCATGGAGAAATTTTAGGCCTGATGAAACCCTTATCAAGAAGATCTTTCAACTGATCCTTTAACTCTTGAAGTTCTACAGGGGCCATTCTATAGGGAAGGATAGAGATAGGATTCATATCTGTAGGAAGATCTATCCCAAAGTCAATTTCTCGCTCGGGAGGGACTCCGGGTAAATCCTCGAGGAACACTTCTATGAATTCATTCAAAACGGGAATAGACTGAAGGGGTGGGGTTTCGAACTACGTGTCCATAACCTGAAGTATATGATAGACGTACCCCTTAGAAATCATCTTTCTAGCCTTAAGATAAGATATGAAATGACCTTTCGAGGATGGAAGACTACCTTGCCATTCTAAGATAGGTTTATTTGGAAACTTGAAACTGACAACCCGAGTACGAAAATCAACAGAAGCATAACAAGCATGTAGCCAATCCATACCAAGAATAACATCAAAATCTATCATCTCCAACTCTATTAAATCTGCTGAAGTGACTCTATGAAGGACTGATATAGGGTAATTTTGGTAGATTCTTTTGGCTAAGACTGACTCACCAACAGGAGTAGAAACACCAAAGAGTTCTAAGAGAAATTCAGGACATACTTCGAATTCGCATGCTACATAAGAGGTCACAAGATAAGTAGGCACTAGGGTCCAACAAAGCATACACATCGAAAGAGAAGACTTTCAAAATACCAATAACAATTTATAGGGAATCCTCTTGGTCCTTACAAGAGGACGTAGCATAAAGGCAGTTCTGGCGTTGACCAATAGAACTAGAAGTTGTGCCCTGCTGGGCTGGTCGACCTCCTGGGGCTGCTGGAGCAGATTGAGCCCTACTACCTCCCTGTCCCTTCTTAGTTGAATGGAAGTCTCTAATCATGTGTCCAACCTATCCACACCCAAAGCATGCACCTGTGCCCAAAGGACACTCTCCCGGGTGAGTCTTCCCACACTTACTGCAAATGGGATGGGAAGATCCCTTAGCAACACTCCCCTGAGTATGTTAAAAGGAACCAAAACCTCTACCAGTCTTATCATAATGGGGCCTCTGGGACTGGGTAGGAGCACTAGCAGAAGAATGAACGGGTCCTGATGAATTCTTCTGGAATGAGGAGCGATGTCCGCCATCGGACCTTTGATGACCAAAACCTGATCCCTTGGATCTAGCCCTCTTGTTCTCCCTAGCCATCTCCCTAAGCCTATCTCCCCCGATCTGGTGAGCATGGGCCATGACTCTAGAAATGTTCATATCACTCTACAACGTAGCAGACCTACATTCTTTTTTCACCAAATCTGAAACCCCGTAGATAAACTTGCTCATCTGATCATGCGGGTCCTCTACCATAGAGGGGGAATACCTAGACAACTGAGTGAACTTCAAACTATACTCTTGAACAGTCATAGATCCCTGTCTCAAGTTCACAAACTCCTCAGTCTTCGCCTGCCTCAACTCTCGGGGAAAGAACCGGTCAAGGAAGGCTCTCTCAAAACACTCCCAAGTTATAGGGACCTCGTCCCTAGCTCTAGCTTCCTTCCATTGCATGAACCAAATATGAGTCATATCCTTGAGTTGATAGGATGCCAACTCAGCACAACCAACCCCAACTACTTGCCTCACCTCAAAGATTTTCTTCACTTCATCAATAAAATTTAGCGGATCCTCATTCGCCTTCGAACCCTAAAACTCTGGTTTGTTCATACGGATAAAATCACAAACTTGGGCCGCTACCTCACCTTGAGGGTGGAACAGGGCAGGATCCTGCTGATTGGCTTGAGCGGCCAAGGTTTTGGCAAGAAAATTGATGGCGTTCCTAAACTCCTAATTCTTGACCGCGGGGGCTGGAAATGGAGGAGTGGCCTTCCGAGTGGCTCGGTGAGGCATAGCACGTCGATGCATAATTTGAAACGTACAAGGTAAGGATTGGAGGAACATTAGAGTTAATCTCTATCGCACGATATGATCATGAAAGAAGTGAAGTTTTCTAAGACATCTCATAGCTTCCCTCTCATATGTGTGGCGTGCATCACACACATCAAAGAGTCTCTACTTGATGCGGCTTTTAGACATCCTAGGACTCTTGAACCTGAGGCTCTGATACCAAGTTCGTCATGCCCCGAGGCTACCCCATAGGCATAACATGGGATCCAGGACACAAGTTCCCTAGATTTACCCTTTGTCATAGCATAACTCAGGTATAACCGTTAAGCATAGCGGAAGCATAATACGGAATAGATAAAATCAAAAGAACATGATTCGAAGAAGACCCAAATATTGCCTATGTCTGAAAAGCCTCTAAACATGACATAAGGACTTGCTAGGACAAAACCCTAGCTAACTCAAAGTATGAACATAAGTAACTAACATAGACTAAGAACATAACTAGTCCTCGATCTAAGAGGACTCACCAACAGCTGACAGAGAGTGGCCTGGGAGCTCTAGCCATGGGTCTGAGAAGGGACACTTGAATCTGCATTATCAAAGGATGCAGCGCAAGATATGCATCAGTACTATGGAATGTACCGAATACGTGAGAGATGCATGATCATGATAAAAACATATTTAAAACATACTTAAAGTGAAACTTTTCATAAAGAAATAACATAAGAGGACTATCTAGATATAAGACATAAAACATGAAGTGCAGTTAAAATTCAAAGTATGATATCATATAACTTCATAGCTTGAAAATAATCATGTGGGAGTTTCTCTTAACCGACATAAACCATGCTGAGCTACATGGAGTCCAGTGTCATATACCCACACTGAAAAAGGTTGTCCTAACCGGAGAAAGTTAGAACCATGTTCAGAAGGATCCTGTTATAAGCCACGGAGGGCAACCTACGGTGGCAACGTAGTTTTGATATTGGGTTATCTAGAACCCTCATCGGTCGGTGCTAAATACTACTACCAAAACATATAACATAAGGCTCACATTCGTGTGACATATCTAGATGTCAAGCTCATTAATAAACATGGTCATACCCCGGATCTTCATACTACTCATGAATCTTGGTTTAGGAAATGATTCATGAGCATTGATGGAACATCGAGTGTATTGCATTGCATAACAATTCATAACTTGAAAACTTGCATGTCCTTAGTTAAATTTCATAATAACATATACTTTCATAAAACATAGTAACTAGGCATGCACTTGCTTGAAATTCATGAAATTATGCCATCATTTTTCCTAATTTTCTTAAATCACTTAATGCAAGTAGGATTCCCCATAATTAACCTTCAATTCATGAAATATGCATTCATATGTAAAAAACCATGTAAAACCATGCAGTTTAATAGAATTTCACAATAAAATCATGAGAAGGCAATTTATAGCAAAACCCATAAGAATTGGGTATAAACCCTAATTTAAAAGTTTAAGAAATCACAATTTGAAATTTGGGGTTTTGGGAACAAGGGTGAAAGGAACCCATTATTGAATACCTAAATACCTTTATTGGAGTTAACCCACTTGAAGTTGAAAAGATTAGGAGACTTGGACTTGGAGCTTGAGACCTTGAGCTTGAGAGAGTTCTTTTCCTTTTTGGGAGGTGAATGAGGTAATGAGGAGGGACTTAGGCTAATGAGAATGAAAACCCTTCTTGAAATAGTCATAATGACATCATTTAGGAGTTAAAAGGGTGGCTAAAGACTAAAATACCCCAAGAACATAATTAAGAAAAAGTTGGGAAATGGGTCAGCTTGAGGAATAACGAGTCAGTTTTATGGGTCGTTGTTTGAACCATGACACGTGTTTCCCACTCGTGGTTCCTGTTCTAGTAAACAGGCTACAGAAGGCAATCTATGGGTCAACAGGACGGACCCATAGAATGAAAGATGGATCGTAGGATCAAGTCATAATTCCTGAAGACTTTCATGTCTCTGATCAGGTCCCACGAGTCAACAGGACGGACCCATAATTCCAATCACGGACCGTGGACTGGAATCGTGGTTCCTGGGACAATAGTCAGCCCACAGGTCATATTCCACGAGTGGATATTACGACCCGTGGAATGAACTACGGTCCGTAGAACCCACTCGTGGTTCTCAGACCAGAGGCTAAACCTGTAGACTTAACCCACGAATCCATTCCACGACCCGTGGTTCAAACCATGGTCCATGGTTTGGACCCGTCAATCCTGGAAACATGGAAATTTTCTGAGTTTCAGACTTAGATAGCTGGTTCAATTTTCGAGGTGTTACACATTTCCAAACTGTTTAAAAGTCATTTCAGCCGAAAATGTGCCCCCGCGACCATGCAAGTTTAGAAAATAGTAATAGTAGGCCTGAAGCCCAAACCATAGTAAAATATGCAAAAAAATCACTTATTATGCATGGAAATAGCATGATCAATCATAAATAGCAGACCAACAACTCACAACCAACCAATCGGCCCTGCACAGGCTCAAATCGCTCTACAAAATAGATAACTAGCCTAATATCGCAATAACGATGTCCGAGACTCATGGACACCCCCAAATAACCCACCATCTATGGTCCAGAGTCAAAAAAAGCCACACAGGACCACAAGGGTGATAATATCATTCTACGAAGAACACTACACATAACGGAGGAAGGAAATGAAGCAGACATGGAAAAATGGTCAAGGTTTGTGGTGCCAAGCTAAAAAACCCAACCCAAGGATGCCCGTTAGTACAATTTTATCCTATATATGTGAATTCTAGAGAAGTTAGACTGTAACCTACCTATCGTCCGACGAGAAGCTGTTGGAATGACGATGTCCAAACCCGAACCGCTCCGAGAAACTCTGAATGAAAGTCACACTATCAAGAACATAAACTATAAATTAAAATGAGACTAATGATACCCATATTGCTATAATTATAGCCGGATTGAATTTTTGGTCACCGGCGAACTTGTGGACCCCGCAACTCGAGCCCAGAAATGAAAGAGTACCCAATGATCACGATGATCATATGAGTGCATGCCCCAAAAATTGAAGAATTTTGGCATGAAATCCAAGCTAAAACAGAACGCTCAAGCCTCGAATTAGAGATGGAATTTCAAGAAACAAAACAAAAAATTTAGCAAGAATTACTTACCACGAAGTGAGGAACAAGCTAACTGATTGAAATTTCCCACACTAACGAGTAATCACTGTCAATGGACTGCCAAGAACCAAGAAAATAGAAGCTTCGAGACTATACATTAATGGAGGTTTTCATGAAAAGGAGAAACTTAGGGGGAGAAAGAAGACTTACACAATGACAAGACAAAAATGATTTCTCGACAATTAACGAATTTCACGAACACTACAAACTGGAGGGGGCACTTTGGTAGAGAGAATATTCAATTTAGAGTAGGGAACTGTAATGACCCTTCCGGTTATTTCCACATATACGTATTCCTTGTACCGTTAGAGCATTTTTGTAGAGGCCCCTAGCCATTTAAGGCTTGTCGGGACCGGTATTTTGGTGTCGGGTCCATTTGTTTGGTCGTATGATAAGTTTTGAAGTCAAGCAAGTAGACAAAAGTTATCGTAAGTTTCTGTAATATATTTTCTGAACTTTGGGTAAAATGTCTCAGAGATTTTCTCTCAATATATAAAGAGTTAGAAGTCCCCCAAAATACCAAATCGAAGGGCTACGAGTCTAGTTTCCAACTCGCAAAACCTAGTAAAAAGTTATGACTGTTTTACCGCGGATAGTCTGGCAGAAACCGGGTTGCGAACCAGGTCGCGAACCGGGTTGGGTCAAAATCGATTTAAAGCCTCAATTTCACGTTTTAAAATGCCATTTCAGTTCTGAAACAGTGAGAAAACATAAGGTAGGATTCCAAGAGAGTTCTTGAGTATCAAAATCGTGCGATGGTAAATTGCGAACCTAAATTTAAGAATTTTATTAGCATCGCGCGTATATTTGAAAATATTTTATTTTAAAGTTATATTTTTTATAACTTTTTAAAGAATTTTAAAGGTCTATGAAAAATACTTTTATTATGATATAATTGTGTATGTACTTTTTTTATAAAGTTTGTATACATTGTAATATTTTAACGGAGATAGTAAATTTAGTTATGTTGAAAATTATTATTATAATATAGTAGGTTTTATTTGAAATAATTTTCTAAAATTTATTGTATATTCAAAAAGTTATATATATTTTACCATGAATTTATGCAATACCCGAGTATATGTATAAGGAGGTAAAAAAATTGGAAGCGGGTGTTGCCACCTCCACTTCCACGTGGAAATGGAGGGAGTGTACAACAACCAACTTACGTGGTAGGCTTGCATTATTAGGAGCATTAGTGGGTTAGTGGGTTAGTGTGAGTTTCCCATTTTATTTAGAAACATTCTAAATAGATAAATGCACATAGTTGTGCTCCAGGGTACTTTATATTATTTTTTTAGCTTCATTCACTGTGATAGTAAAAAGAAAGTGTAGTAATAGAAACTTTTATCAAGGAATGGTGATGATAATCTGGTGCAAGACATCGCAGGATTGAAATCTTCATTTATATATACACGCGTACCTCTTCGTCAATTGCAAAGTGTGCTCTTTTTCGAGTTTGATTTCATTTCGGAGTGGTTCGAACTTGGACATCGCCATCCTAGTAGCTTGTTATCGGATGACACGTAGGTTACGGTTTATTTTCCCTAGACTCCGCATATATAGGATAAAATTGTATTAATGGGCATCCTTGGGTTGGTTTATTAGGTTGGTACGACAGACCTCGACCGCTTTATTCATGTCTGCCTACTTTGGTTCCTCCGTTTCTTGTAGTACTTGCCGATATATTTTCTTTACCCTTGTGGTCCTGTGAGACCTTGTTGACTCTGGAACATAGAAGGTGGGATTTTGGGAATGTCCGCGAGTCCCGGGCATAGAATTATCCTTCTAGGATGGTTATGCTTGCTGAGTAGCTGTTGGCCTGTACTGGGTCGCTAGGTTAATTGTGAGCTGTTGGGCAGCTATTGTGCTAGATCATACCATTTCCATGTATATAAAGAGGTTTTTCCATGTTTTACTGCGGTTTTGGCTTCGGGCCTACTGACACTATTTTCTAAACCTTGCATGGCCCCGGGGGCCCTTTTTTATGGAAATGAATTGAAAATGGTTCGATTTAATTTGTGAACATTCTTGGGTAAAAAAAAGTAAAATTATGATTTAAATCACCAGTTTTACGATTAACGCTAGACTCGGCAGGGCCGGGGTGCTAGTTGAGTTTTCTTGCTACTTGAGATGATTTTAGCCTCGGTCGGACCGAGCACCTGGATGACTTTCTACTGTTTAGACCCGGTTATGCCCGGGCACCCTTGGAGGGGTTTTTGAGAGATTGTCCTACTACTTTAGTCCTGGACAGGGTCTGGGCATGCATATTAGAAACTGGGTCTCTATCTTGAACCCGGACTTTCTTCCGGATGACATGTTTTGATACTTAGTTCTAGTATGGGGTCAGGGACCTCCATAGACCTTGCCATCCGGGCCTGGGGCTGCGGGCTGCATGTGCCGGAGGAAGGGTATACGGTGGAGTAGAGGTATATGGGCAGTGTCCTTCCATGGAACCTACCTACTGGGCTGGATCTGTAATGACCCTTTCGGTTATTTCCACGTGTATGTTTTCCTTGACCGTTAGAGCTTGTTTGTAGCGGCCCCAAATCAATTAAGGCTTGTTGGGACCGGTATTTCGGCGCCGGGTCCATTTGTTTGATCGTAGGTTCCTTTAATAAATTTTCTGAACTTTGGGTCAAATGTCTCGGAGCTTTTCTCTCAATATATAGAGATTTATAAGTCCCCCTAAATACCAAATCGATCTCGGAGTAAAAAGTTATGACTGTTTTACCGCGGACTGTCTGGCAGAAAATGGGTTGTGAACCGGGTCGCGAATCGGGTCGGGTTAAACACGATTTAAGCCTCAAATTCACGTTTTAAAATGCCATTTCAGTTCCGAAACACTGATAAAACATAAGGGAGGATCCCGAGAGAATTCTTGAGTATCAAATCGTGCGTTGGTGAATTACGAGCCTAGGCTTAAGAATTTTATTAGCATCGTGCATGTATTTGAAAATATTTTATTTAAAAGTTGAATTTGGTAAAAATTATATGATTATTGCCTTTTCAAAATATTTTAAAGGTTTATGAAGAATATTTTGTTACGATATAATTGCATATGTACTTACTTTATAAGGTTTTTATACACCATAATATTTTAACGGAGATAGTAAATTTAGTTATGTTAAAAATTATTATTATAATATAGTAGGTTTTATTTGGAATGATTTTCTGTTAATTATGGTATATTCAAAAATTATATTTATTATACCACGAATTTATGCAATACCCGAATATATAAATAACGGGATAAGAATATTTTAATATGATCACCTCCACTCCACGTGGAAGTGGAGGAATGTGTACAGCAATCTTCAAAATCAAGGTGTGCCGCCACTTGTCCATGAGGTGGCCGTCACTTACCAACAATTAACTACTGCTGTTTAAATTAGAAGTAACAAGTTCTTTTAACTTTTGGGTTTCATTCTTATTCATTACCAAGTGTAATGTTGTTAACCACTTCATATACATTCATACGCATACAGAGAAGGGAATTGGTGGGACCAATTTAATGTTGTGGTTATATTAAATTTGTTGAAGAAAATCAATTATCTACGTCAAGTTATTAAAGCCCAAATTCGATTCCGATTTAGTTTTGGTTTTTCTCGGAGTGGTTCGAGCTTGGACATCGTTGTTCTAGCAGCTTGTCATCGGACGACAGGTAGGTTACGGTTTATTTTCCCTAGACTCCGCATATATAGAATAAAATTGTATTAATGGGCATCCTTGGGTTGGATTATTAGGTTGGCACCACAGACCTCGACCGCTTTATTCATGTCCGCCTACTTTTGTTCCTCCGTTGCTTGTAGTATTTGCCGATATATTTTAATTACCCTTGTGGTCCTGTGAGGCCTTGTTTACTCTGGAACATAGAAGGTGGGATTTTGGGAATGTCCGCGAGTCCCGGGCTTAGAATTATCCTTCTAGGCTGGTTATGCTTGCTGAGTAGCTGTGGGCCTGCGCAAGGTCGATAGGTTGATTGTGAGCTGCTGGGCAGCTATTGTGTGTGATCATACCATTTCCATGCATATAAAGAGGTTTTATCCATGTTTTACTATGGTTTTGGCTTCGGGCCTACTGACACTATTTTCTAAACCTTGCATGGTTCGGGGGCCCCATTTTTGATGGAAATAATTTGGAAATGGTCTGATTTAACTTGTGGATATTTTTGGGCAAGAAAGTAAAATTATGTTTAAAATCATCAGTTTTATGATTATCGCTAGACTCGGCAGGGCCGGGGTGCTAGTTGAGTTTTCCTATTACTTGAGATGATTTTTAGCCTCGGTCGGACCGAGCACCTGAGATGACTTTTCACTGTTTAGACCCGGTTATGCCCGGGCACCCTTGAGGGGTTTTTGAGACATTTTCCTACTACTTTAGTCCTGGACAGGGTCTGGGCATTGCATATTTGAGACTGGGTCTCCATCCTGATACCAGACTTGCTTCCGGACGACATGTTCTGATACTGAGTTTTAGTATGGGGTCTGGGACCTCCATGGACCTTGCCATCCGGGCCAGGGGCTACCAGCTGCGTGTGCCGGTGGAGGGGTATACGGTGGAGTAGAGGTATATGGGCAGTGTCCTTCCATGGAACCTACCTGCTGGACCGGATCGGCGCCGGAGGAGGTACATACAGAGATACCATTTCACTTGAGATCTTCATGCATCATATCATTTATTGTTTGAGGCTCCACCCTTGTTTTTGTTTGTTGATTGTACGCTCCGGTAGTATGGGATGCCGGAGGGTTTGTTTTCACTTGTTTGTGTTCCTCGGTTGTATGGGCGGCCGGGGGACTGTAGGTAGACTTTTGCTATTTACTTACGGAATTGTTCTCTATTATGGATAAGTATGAGATTGGTTAGTGCTAGACTGTTAGTTTCTGGATTTGAGAGTGATATGATTAGTTGGTTTTGATTCATGTCTCTGAGCATGCCTATTATTACTCTTTCTCTCTTCTTCTTACACTTGAGGTTACCGGTATACCGTCCATTTTGTAAACTTATTTTGTATACACTGTTATTCCAAGGATCCCAGGTGCGTTATTCCTTACTTTCGCCTGTTCCTATGGTGTGTATATTCTGCTTACCAGCCTCATATGTTGTTCTGTTGATTTCCCTCTGGGCTAGTTCCTGTGTACCTTTCGTTGATTTCTGTGACTACTTGCTTCTATTCTGTCTATTACTACGCTTTATCTTATATGTGCCCAGTCGGCCTATGATACCTACTGGGTACCTTATGCTTCGCATTTGGTGCTCACCCCTACCCCTCTGCATCTTTGGGTGCAGATCCTAGCGTGGGCCATCGCCGTTAGATCGCTGTGATTCGTGCTTGGAGATCTGTTGGGGACTACTTCATACTGAGGGTGAGCTCTTGGCGATCGGAGCTTAGCTTTAGTTTATCTTTTTCTTCATGTACTCTATTACCATTCAGAGACATCTGTATATATTGTTTTGGATTATTTGCACTCCGTGTATGTAGTTTGGGCTCTATACTATGATACCAAGGTCTTGGGGTTTGGTTTAGTTTCCGCATATGTATATATTTATAGTCCTTTTATCTGTTCTCTTCGTCTTGTTCTCTTATTTGTTAGATAGTAGCCCATTACTAACTGTTCTGGGCTACGGGGATTGGTTCACCTACCGGGGGTTATAGGTGCCATCATGACCGAGAAATTGGGTCGTGACAACTTGGTATCAGAGCCTTAGGTTCACCGGTGTCATCGGTATAGGAGCCAATGTCTAGTAGAGTCCTGCGGATCGGGGCGGAGACGTCCGTACTCAATCTTTGGGAGGCTATAGTGGCATTTTAGGAATTTGACTCTTTCATTGCTTCTGTGTCGTGCGTACAACCCTTGAAGTTTCTGGAAATCTCATTTGTTCTACTTCATTCTTCCGCAGATGGTTCGTACGAGATCATCGGCATCACGCGAAGATGAGCCTCCCACTCCAGCTAGGGGTCGAGGACGCCCTCGATCAGTGGCACCTGCTAGAGCTGCTAGGGTGGAGATAGAGCCCGAGCAGCATGTGGATCAGGGGGCAGCCCAGGTACCACCAGCTCCTGTACCAGCCCCAGTGCCCACTTCTGTGCCAGCTCCAGCCGCAACTCAGTCTCCAGATATTCGGGGATTACTATTACAGCTTTTGGGTGTGATTGGAGAGCGGCCTTCTGAGGTAGCGCAGACATCCGCTCAGGGGGCAGCCCTGGGTGCACAGAGCTCAGGAGCGCAGCCGGCTACTATGGCTCCCCGTGCGGAGGTCATTCCGGTTCCATCTGTTGCACAGCCTCTTGCTCCTCGCCCAGTTATGACAGAGTTAGAGCAGAAGGCGTTGGGTAGGTTTTTGAGGTTAGCACCTCCGAGGTTTGCTGGTACTTCTGGACAGGATCCACATGACTTTATTACTACCTGTGAGGAGATGTTGCATCATTTGGGTTTGTTGGAGACTCACGGGGTTGGTTATACTACCTATCAGTTGGAGGGCCCAGCGAAGTTATGGTGGAGGGCCCAGGTTGCTTGTAGACCACCATCGTCACCTCCTTTGACCTGGTCTGAGTTTTATGAGGCCTTTATGGCCAAGTTCCTACCCCAGAGTGATCGGGAGCGTCGCAGGGAGCAGTTTACTCACCTTGTACAGGGGTCTATGACTATCTCGGAGTATGAGACCCGTTTTCATCAGCTAGCACCATTTGGAGCTATGATCATTCCTACCGAGGCAGATAGGATTCGCAGATTTGTATGGGGTTTGAGGCCAGAGATCAGGCAGCCAACTGAGATATTGATTGCCAGTGGTCGGTCATTCCAGGCTATTGTAGACTATGCCCGCACTGTGGAGGACTTACAGCGACATGATCAGGGGTCCAGAGATAAGAGGCCTCGACATCAGGGTGTCTATAGTGGTTCCAGATATGGTGGTAGAGGTCCTGGCCAGTGGAGCCGGAGTTATCAGCCACAGCAGTACCAGGGTCAGTCCAGCCGACCGATCCAGGCTTCCCTTCAGACTTTCGGTAGTACCCAGTTCGAGCAGGGTCAGAGCAGCCATCAGGGCTATGGCGGCCAGCCTTCGAGGGGTACAGTTTTTGGGGCATCAGGTCGTGGTGTTCATTCGGGATTTGCTGGTTCATCTCGACTGAGTAGGCCGCCAGGGGCTTGTTTTACTTGTGGTGTGATCGGTCATTTTGCTAGAGATTGCCCTCAGCAGGGTACAGTTCAGTTGGCCGAGCCTTTACGAGTAGTTCAGCCCCCAGCTAGAGGGGGTGGTCGTCAGAGTAGAGGTGGTGCTCCACGCGGCAGAGCAGGTGGTAGGGATGGCGGTCGGGCAGGTGGAGGTCGTCGTCAGTTTTACGCGGTCCCTAGGAGACCAGAGGCAGAGGCCTCAGATGCTGTGATTACAGGTACGATTTCTGTGTGCCATCAGTCTGCTATGGCTTTATTTGATCCTGGATCCACTTATTCATATGTATCTGCCTACTTTGTGCCTTGTTTGGGGTTGGCTAGTGAGCCATTATCTGTTCCTGTTTTTGTTTCGACCCCAGTAGGAGATTCTTTAGTAGTGGATCGGATTGTGAGATCCTGTATGTTATCTATTGGTGATTCAGAGACTTGGGGTGATTTGATGATTCTTGATATGCTAGATTTTGATGTGATACTGGGCATGGACTGGTTATCCCCTCACCGTGTGGTTTTGGATTGTTATGCCAAGACCATTACCATAGTTGTGCCCGGTGTATCCCCGGTTGTGTGGCAGGGTTCTGTTAGCCATGCACCATCTGGGATCATCTCTTGTCTTCGAGCTAGGAAGTTGATTTCCCGTGGGTGTTTATCTTATCTAGCATATGTCCGAGATATTAGTGCTGACCCCACTTCTCCTGAGTCTGTTCCTGTGGTTAGAGACTTCCTCGATATATTTTCTACCGACCTGCCAGGCCTTCCACCTGAGAGAGATATTGATTTTGCTATTGAGTTGGAGCCGGGCACTAGGCCCATTTCTATTTCTCCTTACCGTATGGCTCCTGCTGAGTTGAGGGAGCTTAAGGAGCAGCTCCAG
The DNA here is from genome assembly GCA_003996215.1 of Jaltomata sinuosa. NCBI lineage: Eukaryota > Viridiplantae > Streptophyta > Magnoliopsida > Solanales > Solanaceae > Jaltomata > Jaltomata sinuosa. The sequence goes on from QJPP01004996.1 coordinate 51,289, forward strand.
GATCTGTTAGCTAAGGGGTTTATTAGACCTAGTGTGTCACCGTGGGGTGCTCCTGTTCTCTTCGTGAAGAAGAAGTATGGGTCGATGCGCATGTGTATTGATTATCGGCAGCTGAATAAGGTGACAGTGAAGAATAGGTATCCGATGCCGAGGATTGATGATTTGTTTGACCAGCTTCAGGGTTCAGTCGTGTTTTCAAAGATTGATCTGAGGTCTGGCTACCACCAGTTGAGGATTAGGGCGGAGGACATCCCTAAGACAGCATTCAGGACACGTTATGGCCATTATGAGTTCCTGGTGATGTCTTTTGGGTTGACTAATGCCCCCGCAGCCTTTATGAATTTGATGCACAGGGTTCTTGGCCCGTATTTGGACTAATTTGTGATAGTTTTTATAGACGACATCTTGGTATACTCGCGTAGTAGAGATGAGCATGAGCAGCACTTAAGGGTTATACTCCAGACTTTGAGAGATCATCGGCTTTATGCCAAGTTCTCAAAGTGTGAGTTTTGGCTTGAGTCAGTTACATTCCTAGGGCACGTGGTGTCTAAGGATGGGATTAGGGTTGATACGGGAAAGATTTCAGCGGTTTGTGAGTGGCCTAGACCTACTACTGTTACTGAGGTTCGCAGCTTTATTGGGTTAGCAGGTTACTACAGACGGTTCGTTGAGGGATTTTCTTCCATAGCAGCACCCTTGACTATGCTGACTAGGAAGGATGTCCCATTTCAGTGGTCGGACCAGTGTGAGGATAGATTCCAGAGGCTTAAGGCCTTATTGACTTCAGCTCCAGTTTTGACTTTGCCGGTTGAGGGTCAGAGCTTCTCCGTGTATTATGATGCTTCTAGGGTTGGTCTTGGTTGTGTGTTGATGCAGCAGGGTCGAGTAATAGCATATGCATCGAGACAGCTGAAGGTTCACGAGCGCAACTACCCCACTCATGACTTAGAGTTGGCGGCGGTAGTTTTCGCGCTTAAGATCTGGAGGCATTACCTATATGGAGTTCACTGTGATATCTTCACCGATCACCGTAGTCTTCAGTATATCACGAGTCAGCGGGAGTTGAACTCGAGACAGAGGAGATTGGTCGAGTTGCTGAAGGACTATGACTTCACTATTCTGTATCATCCGGGCAATGCGAACGTGGTAGCGGATGCCTTGAGTCGGAAGACAGTAAGTATGGGTAGCCTAGCTTCTCTTTCAGTTTTAGAGCGACCGTTGGCCTTGGACATCCAGTCCTTGGCTAACCGTCTGGTTAGGCTTGACTTGTCGGATCCTAGCAGAGTTCTCGCCAGTGTTGAGGTTCGTTCTACTTTGATTGATCAGATTCAGGGCCGTCAGTTTGAGGATCAGCAGTTGTGTGACCTTCGTGATCGGGTTGTTCAGGGTGAGACCATTCGGGCTACTCTAGATTCAGATGGGGTTGTGAGGTTTGATAGTCGCCTTTGTGTTCCGAGGATTAGTGATTTGATTCAGTTGATACTTCACGAGGCACATTGTACTAGATACTCAATTCACCCTGGCACAGCAAAGATGTATAGAGACTTGAGGCAGCTTTACTGGTGGAGTGGCATGAAGCGGGATATAGCGGATTTTGTATCTCGGTGCTTGAACTGCAAGCAGGTTAAGTTCGAGCACATGAGACCTGGTGGTTTGATGCAGCGACTTCCCATTCCTGAGTGGAAGTGGGAATGGATTACTATGGACTTTGTTGTTGGTTTGCCTCGTACTTCTCATGGGTTTGATTCCATATGGGTGATTGTTGATAGGCTGACTAAGTCAGCACATTTCTTGCCGGTTTAGACTTCTTATGGTGCAGAGAGGTTAGCTCAGATCTACCTTCGTGAGATTGTTCGATTGCATGGGGTCCCAGCTTCTATCATTTCAGACCGCGGCACTCAGTTCACATCTCAGTTCTGGAGGGCTATTCAGCGAGATTTGGGTACAGAGGTTCATCTTAGTACCGCTTTCCACCCTCAGACAGATGGCTAGTCCGAGAGGACCATTCAGATTTTGGTGGACATGCTTCGAGCCTGTGTTCTTGACTTTGGAGGTTCTTGGGATCAGTTGGTCCCCTTGGTAGAGTTTGCTTATAATAACAGCTTCCATTCGAGTATCGGCATGGCACCTCTTGAGGCTTTGTATGGCAGGCGTTGCAGATCACCGATAGGTCGGTTTGATGGTTTTAGTGCTGGGCCACAGAGCACAGATTTGCTTCGAGATTCCTTAGACCGAGTCCGAGTGATTCAGGACAGACTTCGGGCAGCTCAGAGCAGGCAGAAGAGTTATGCTGATCGTAGGCTTCGTGCCTTGGAGTTTAGTGTCGGTGACTTGGTGTTTCTCCGTGTATCGCCCATGAAGGGCGTGATGAGATTTGGTAGGCGGGGCAAGCTTAGCCCCAGGTACATTGGGCCATTTGAGATTCTTCAGAGGGTTGGTAGTGTTGCCTATCAACTAGCCTTGCCTCCGATGTTTTCAGCTATAAATCTTGTATTCCATGTTTCAATGTTGCGTCGATATGTCCTAGATGAGTCTCATGTGTTGCAGTGGGATTCAGTTCAGTTGGGTGAGGGTTTAGCCTTTGTTGAGGAGCCGACAGCTATTTTGGCCAGAGATGTCAGGAGATTGAGGTCTCGAGAGATCCCGGTTGTTAAGGTTAAGTGGAGGCACCGTCCAGTCGAGGAGGCTACCTGGGATACTGAGAGAGATATGCGGGATCAGTATCCGGAGCTATTTTAGCCTTCAGGTACCCCCTTGACCTTGACTTTCGAGGACGAAAGTCCTTTTTAGTAGTGGATGATGTAATGACCCTTTCGGTTATTTCCATGTGTACGTTTTCCATGAACCGTTAAAGCTTGTTTGTAGCGGCCCCAAGTCATTTAAGGCTTGTCGGGACCGGTATTTCGGCGCCGGGTCCATTTGTTTGATCGTAAGTTCCTTTAATAAATTTTCTGAACTTTGGGTCAAATGTCTCGGAGCTTTTCTCTCAATATATAGAGAGTTAGAAGTCTCCCAAAATACCAAATCGAAGGTCTACGAGTCTAGTTTCCAACGCAAAAAACTTCACGTCCAACTGATCTCGGAGTAAAGAGTTATGACTGTTTTACCGCTGACTGTCTGGCAGAAAACGGGTTACGAACCGGGTCGCCAATCGGGTCGGGTTAAACGCGATTTAAGCCTCAACTTCACGTTTTAAAACGTCATTTCAGTTCCAAAATAGTGATAAAACATAAGGGAGGATCCCGAGAGAATTCTTGAGTATCAAATCGTGCGTTGGTGAATTGCGAGCCTAGGCTTAAGAATTTTATTAGCATCGTGCGTGTATTTGAAAATATTTTATTTAAAAGTTGAATTTGGTAAAAATTATATTATTATTGCCTTTTCAAAATATTTTAAAGGTTTATGAAGAATATTTTGTTACGATATAATTGCATATGTACTTACTTTATAAGGTTTTTATACACCGTAATATTTTAACGGAGATAGTAAATTTAGTTATGTTGAAAATTATTATTATAATATAGTAGGTTTTATTTGGAATGATTTTCTGTTAATTATGGTATATTCAAAAATTATATTTATTATACCACGAATTTATGCAATACCCGAATATATAAATAACGATAAGAATATTTTAATATGATCACCTCCACTCCACGTGGAAGTGGAGGAATGTGTACAACAATCTTCAAAATCAAGGTGTGCCGCCACTTGTCCATGAGGTGGCCGTCACTTACCAACAATTAACTACTGCTGTTTAAATTAGAAGTAACAAGTTCTTTTAACTTTTGGGTTTCATTCTTATTCATTACCAAGTGTAATGTTGTTAACCACTTCATATACATTCATACGCATACAGAGAAGGGAATTGGTGGGACCAATTTAATGTTGTGGTTATATTAAATTTGTTGAAGAAAATCAATTATCTACGTCAAGTTATTCAAGCCCAAATTCGATTCCGATTTAGTTTTGGTTTTTCTCGGAGTGGTTCGAGCTTGGACATCGTTGTTCTAGCAGCTTGTCATCGGACGACAGGTAGGTTACGGTTTATTTTCCCTAGACTCTGCATATATAGAATAAAATTGTATTAATGGGCATCCTTGGGTTGGATTATTAGGTTGGCACCACAGACCTCGACCGCTTTATTCATGTTCGCCTACTTTTGTTCCTCCGTTGCTTGTAGTTTTTGCCGATATATTTTAATTACCCTTGTGGTCCTGTGAGGCCTTGTTGACTCTGGAACATAGAAGGTGGGATTTTGGGAATGTCCGCGAGTCCCGGGCATAGAATTATCCTTCTAGGCTGGTTATGCTTGCTGAGTAGCTGTGGGCCTGTGCAGGGTCGATAGGTTGATTGTGAGCTGCTGGGCAGCTATTGTGTGTGATCATACCATTTCCATGCATATAAAGAGGTTTTATCCATGTTTTACTATGGTTTTGGCTTCGGGCCTACTGACACTATTTTCTAAACCTTGCATGGCCCGGGGGCCCCTTTTTGATGGAAATAATTTGGAAATGGTCTGATTTAACTTGTGGATATTTTTGGGCAAGAAAGTAAAATTATGTTTAAAATCATCAGTTTTACGATTATCGCTAGACTCGGCAGGGCCGGGGTGCTAGTTGAGTTTTCTTGTTACTTGAGATGATTTTTAGCCTCGGTCGGACCGAGCACCTGAGATGACTTTTCACTGTTTAGACCCGGTTATGCCCGGGCACCCTTGGAGGGGTTTTTGAGACATTTTCCTACTACTTTAGTCCTAGACAGGGTCTGGGCATTGCATATTCGAGACTGGGTCTCCATCCTGATACCGGACTTGCTTCCGGACAACATGTTCTGATACTGAGTTTTAGTATGGGGTCTGGGACCTCCATGGACCTTGTCATCCGGGCCAGGGGCTATGGGCTGCGTGTGCCGATGGAGGGGTATACATTGGAGTAGAGGTATACGGACAGTGTCCTTCCATGGAACCTACCTGCTGGGCCGGATCGGCGCCGGAGGAGGTACATACAGAGATACCATTTCACTTGAGATCTTCATGCATCATATCATTCATTGTTTGAGGCTCCACCCTTGTTTGTTGTTTGCTGATTGTACGCTCCGGTAGTATGGGATGCCGGAGGGTTTGTTTTCACTTGTTTGTGTTCCTCGGTTGTATGGGCGGCCGGGGGACTGTAGGTAGACTTTTGCTATTTACTTACGGAATTGTTCTCTATTATGGATAAGTATGAGATTGGTTACTGCTAGACTGTTAGTTTCTGGATTTGAGAGTGATATGATTAGTTGGGTTTGATTCATGTCTCTGACCCTACCGATTATTACTCTTTCTCTCTTCTTCTTACACTTGAGGTTACCGGTATACCGTCCATTTTGTAAACTTATTTTGTATACACTGTTATTACAAGGATCCCATGTGCGTTATTCCTTACTTTCGCCTGTGCCTATGGTGTGTATATTCTGCTTACTAGCCTCATATGTGGTTCTGTTGATTTCCCTCTGTGCTAGTTCCTGTGTACCTTTCGTTGATTTCTCTGACTACTTGCTTCTATTCTGTCTATTACTACGCTTTATCTTATATGTGCTCAGTCGGCCTATGATACCTACTGGGTACCTTATGCTTCGCATTTGGTGCTCACCCCTACCCCCTGCATCTTTGGGTGCAGATCCTAGCATGGGCCATCGCCGTTAGATCGCTGTGATTCGTGCTTGGAGATCTGTTGGGGACTACTTCAGACTGAGGGTGAGCTCTTGACGATCAGAGCTTAGCTTTAGTTTATCTTTTTCTTCATGTACTCTATTACCATTCAGAGACATCTGTATATATTGTTTTGGATTATTTGCACTCCGTGTATGTAGTTTGGGCTCTATACTATGATACCAGGTCTTGGGGTTTGGTTTAGTTTCCGCATATGTATATATTTATAGTCCTTTTATCTGTTCTCTTCGTCTTGTTCTCTTATTTGTTATATAGTAACCCATTACTAACTGTTCTGGGCTACGGGGATTGGTTCACCTACCGGGGTTGTAGGTGCCATCATGACCGAGAAATTGGGTCATGACAGGATTGGCACCGGAGGAGGTACATATAGAGATACCATTTCACTTGAGATCTTCATACATCATATCATTCATTGTTTGAGGCTCCACCATTGTTTGTTGTTTGTTGGTTGTACGCTCCGGTAGTATGGGATGCCGGAGGATTTGTTTTCACTTGTTTGTGTTCCCCGATTGTATGGGCGGCCGGGGGACTGTAGGTAGACTCTTGTTATTTACTTGTAGAATTGTGCCCTGTTACAGTTAATTATGAAATTGGTTACTGCTAGACTGTTAGTTACTGGGTTTGAGATTGATATGATTAGTTGGGCTTGATTCATGTCTCTAAGCATGCCTATCATTACTCTTTCTCTCTTCTTCTTACACTTGAGGTTACCGGTATACCATCCATTTCGTAAACTTATTATGTACACACTATTATTGCAAGGACCCCAGGTGCGTTATTTCCTACTTTCACCCATGCCTATGGTGTATATATTTTGCTTGCTGGCCTCACATGTGGTTCTGTTGATTTCCCTCTAGGCTAGTTCCTGTGTACCTTTTGTTTATCTCTATGACTACTTGCTTCTATTCTATCTTTTACTACGCTTTTATCTTATATATGCCCAGTCGGCCTATGATACCTACTGGGTACCTTATGCTTCGCATTTGGTGCCCACCCTACCCCCTGCATCTTTGGGTGCAGATCCTAGCATGGGCCATCGCCGTTAGATCACTGTAAGTCGTGCTTGGAGATCTGTTGGGGATTACTTCAGACTGAGGGTGAGCTCTTGGCGATCGGAGCTTAGCTTTAGTTTATCTTTTGCTTTATGTACTCTATTACCATTAAGAGACATCTGTATATACTATTTTGGATCGTTTGCACTCCATGTATGTAGTTTTGGCTCTATACCATGATACCAGGTCTTGGGGTTTGGTTTAGTTTCCGCATAAGTATACATATATTCCTGTTATTTATCCTCTTCATCTTGTTCCCTTACTTTTGCTTATTAAAATACTCTCCCGCTTATTTGTTAGATAGTAGCCCATTACGAACTGGTCTGGGCTACGGGGATCGGTTCGCCTACTTTGGGGTTGTAGGTGCCATCATAACTGAGAAATCGGTCGTGACAACTTGGTATCAGAGCTTTAGGTTCACCGGTGTCATTGGTATATTAGCCAATATCTAGTAGAGTCCTGCGGATCGGGGCGGAGACGTCCGTACTCAATCTTTGGGAGGCTACAGTGACATATTAGGAAATTTGACTCTTTCATTGCTTCTGTGTCGTGCGTGGAACCCTTGATATTTCTGGAAATCTCATTTGTTCTACTTCATTCTTCTGCAGATGGTTCGTACGAGATCATCGGCATCACGCGGAGATGAGACTCCCACTCCAGCTAAGGGTCGAGGACGCCCTCGAGCAGTGGCACCTGCTAGAGCTGCTAGAGTAGAGATAGAGCCCGAGCAACATGTGGATCAGGGGGCCACCCAGGTACTACCAGCTCCAGTACTAGCTCCAGTACTAGCTCTAGTGCCACTTCTGTGCCTGCTCCAGCCGCAGCTCAATCTCTAGATATTTGGGGATTACTATTAGAGCTTTTGGGTGTGATTGGAGAGCGGCATTCTGATGTAGTGCGGACATCCACTCAGGGGGAAGCCCTGGGTGCACAGAGCTCAGGAGAGCAGCCTGCTACTATGGCTCCCCGTGCGGAGGTCATTCTGGTTCCATCCGTTGCACAGCCTCTTGCTCCTCGCCCAGCTATGACAGAGTCAGAGCAGAAGGCGCTGGGTAGGGTTTTGAGGTTAGCACCTCCGAGGTTTGCTGGTACTTCTGGACAGGATCCACATGACTTTATTACTACCTATGAGGAGATGTTGCATCATTTGGGTTTGTTGGAGACTCACGGGGTTGGTTATACTACCTATCAGTTAAAGGGCCCAGCAAAGTTATGGTGGAGTGCTCATGTTACTTGTAGACCACCGTTATCACCTCCTTTGACCTGGTCTGAGTTTTATGAGGCCTTTATGGCCAAGTTCCTACCTTAGAGTGATCGTGAGCGTCGGAGGGAGCATTTTACTTACCTTATGTAGGGGTCTATGACTGTCTCAGAGTATGAGACCCGTTTTTATTAACTAGCACCGTTCGGAGCTATGATCATTCCTACCGAGGCAGATAGGATTCGTAGATTTGTATGGGGTTTGAGGCCAGAGATCAGGCAGCCAGCTGAGATATTGATTGCCAGTGGTCGATCATTTCAGGCTATCGTAGACTATGCCCGCACTGTGGAGGACTTACAGCGACATGATCAGGGGTCCAGAGATAAGAGGCCTCGACATCAGGGTGTCTATAGTTGTTCCAGATATGGTGGTAGTGGAGCCGTAGTTATCAGCCACGGCAACACCAGGGTCAGTTGAGCCGACCGGTTCAGGCTTCCCTTCAGACTTTCGGTAGTACCCAGTTCGAGCAGGGTCAGAGCAGCCATCAGGGCTATGGCGGCCAGACTTCGAGGGGTACAGTTTCTGGGGTATCATGCCGTGGTGGTTATACGGGATCTGCTGGTTCGTCTAGACCGAGTAGGCCGCCAGGGGTTTGTTTTACTTGTGGTGTGATTGGTCATTTTGCTAGAGATTGCCCTCAACAGGGTCCAGTTCAGTTGGCCGAGCCTTTACTAGAAGTTCAGCCCCCGGCTAAAGGGGGTGGTCGTTAGGGTAGAGGTGGTGCTCCGCGCGGCATAACAGGTGGCAGGGATGGCGGTCGGGCAGGTGGAGGTCGTCGTCATTTTTACGCGGTCCCTAGGAGACCAGAGGCAGAGGCCTCAGATGCTGTGATTACATGTACGATTTCTATGTGCCATTAATCGTCTATGGCTTTATTTGATCCTGGATCCACTTGTTCATACGTATCTGCCTACTTTGTGCCTTGTTTGGGGTTGGCTAGTGAGCCATTATCTGTTCATGTTTTTGTTTCGACCCCAGTAGGAGATTCTTTAGTAGTGGATAGGATTGTGAGATCTTGTATGCTATCTATTGGTGATTCAGAGACGGGGTGATTTGATGATTCTTGATATGCTAGATTTTGATGTGATACTGGGCATGGACTGGTTATCCCCTCACCGTGTGGTTTTGGATTGTTATGCCAAGACCATTGCCATAGTTGTGCCCGGTGTATCCCCAGTTGTATGGCAGGGTTCTGTTAGCCATGCACCATTAGGGATCATCTCTTATCTTCAAGCTAGGAAGTTGATTTCCCGTGGGTGTTTAGCTTATCTAGCATATGTCTGAGATGTTATTGCTGACCCTATTTCTCCTTAGTCTGTTCCTGTGGTTAGAGACTTCCTCGATGTGTTTCCTACCGACCTGCCAGGCCTTCCACCTGAGAGAGATATTGATTTCGCTATTGAGCTAGAGCCGGGCACCAGGCCCATTTCTATTTCTCCTTACCGTATGGCTCCTGCTGAGTTGAGGGAGCTTAAGGAGCGCTCCAGGATCTGTTAGCTAAGGGGTTTATTAGACCTAGTGTGTCACCTTGGGGTGGTCCTGTTCTCTTCGTGAAGAAGAAGGATGGGTCGATGCGCATGTGTATTGATTATCGGCAGCTGAATAGGGTGACAGTGAAGAATAGGTATCCGATGTCGAGGATTGATGACTTGTTTGACCAGCTTCAGGGTTCAGTTGTGTTTTCGAAGATTGATTTGAGGTCTGGCTACCATCAGTTGAGGATTAGGGCGGAGGACATCCCTAAGACAGCATTCAGGACACGTTATGGCCATTATGAGTTCCTGGTGATGTCTTTTGGGTTTACTAATGCCCCCGCAGCCTTTATGAACTTGATGCACAGGGTTCTTGGCCCGTATTTGGACTCATTTGTGATAGTTTTTATAGACGACATCTTGGTATACTCGCGTAGTGGAGATGAGCAAGAGCAGCACTTGGGGGTTATAATCCATACTTTGAGTGATCATCGGCTTTATGCCAAGTTCTCAATGTGCGAGTTTTGGCTTGAGTCAGTTGCATTCCTAGGGCACGTGGTGTCTAAGGATGGGATTAGGGTTGACCCGGGAAAGATTTCTGCGGTTTGTGATTGGCCTAGACTTACTACTGCTACTGAGGTCCGCAACTTTATTGGGTTAGCAGGTTACTACAGACGGTTCGTTGAGGGATTTTCTTCCATAGCAGCACCCTTGACTATGCTTACTAGGAATGGTGTCCTATTTCAGTGGTCGGGTCAGTGCGAGGATAGATTCCAGAGGCTTAAGGCCTTATTGACTTCAGCTCCAGTTTTGGATTTGCCGGTTGAGGGTCAGAGCTTCTCCGTGTACTTTGATGCTTCTGGGGTTGGTCTTGGTTGTGTGTTGATGCAGCAGGGTCGAGTAATAGCATATGCATCGAGGCAGCTGAAGGTTCACGAGCGAAACTACCCTACTCATGACTTAGAGTTGGCAACTGTAGTTTTCGCGCTCAAGATCTGGAGGCATTACTTATATGGAGTTCACTGTGAGATCTTCACTAGTCACCGTAGTCTTCAGTATATCACGAGTCAACGAGAGTTGAACTCGAGACAGAGGAGATGGATCGAGTTACTGAAGGACTATGACTTCACTATTCTATATCATCCGGGCAAGGCAAACGTGGTAGCGGATGCCTTGAGTCGGAAGACAGTGAGTATGGGTAGCCTAGCTTGTCTTTCAGTTTCAGAGCGACCGTTGGCCTTGGATATCAAGTCCTTGGCTAACCGTTTGGTTAGGCTTGACTTGTCGGATCCTAGCAGAGTTCTCGCCAGTGTTGAGGTTCGTTCTACCTTGATTGATCAGATTCAAAGCCGTCAATTTGAGGATCAGCAGTTGTGTGACCTTCGTGATCGGGTTGTTCAGGGTGAGACCAGCCAGGCTACTCTAGATTCAGATGGGGTTATGAGGTTTGATAGTCGCCTTTGTGTTCCGAAGATTAGTGATTTGATTCAGTTGATACTTCATGAGGCACATTGTACTAGATACTCCATTCACCCTGGCACAGCAAAGATGTATAGATACTTGAGACAGCTTTACTGGTGGAGTGGTATGAAGTGGGATATAGCGGAGTTCATATCTCGGTGCTTGAACCGTCAGCAGGTTAAGTTCAAGCACATGAGACCTGGTGGTTTGATGCAGCGACTTCCCATTCCTGAGTGGAAGTGGGAAGGGATTACTATGGACTTTGTTGTTGGTTTGCCTCGTACTTCTCATGGGTTTTATTCCATATGGGTGATTGTTGATAGGCTGACTAAGTCAGCACATTTCTTGCCGGTTCAGACTTCTTATGGCGCAGAGAGGTTAGCTCAGATCTACCTTCGTGAGCTTGTTCGGTTGCATGGGGTCCCAGCTTCTATTATTTCAGACCGCGGCACTCAGTTCACATCTCAGTTCTGGAGGGCTATTCAGCGAGATTTGGGTACAGAGGTTCATCTTAGTACCGCTTTCCACCCTCAGACAGATGGCCAGTCCGAGAGGACCATTCAGATTCTGGAGGACATGCTTCGGGCCTGTGTTCTTGACTTTGGAGGTTCTTGGGATCAGTTTGTTCCCTTGGAAGAGTTTGCTTATAATAACAGCTTCCATTCGAGTATCGGCATGGCACCTTTTGAGGCTTTGTATGGCAGGCGTTGCAGATCACCGATAGGTTGGTTTGATGGTTTTAGTGCTGGGCCAAAGAGCACAAATTTGCTTCGAGATTCCTTAGATCAAGTCCGAGCGATTCAGGACAGACTTCGGGCAGCTCAGAGCAGGCAGAAGAGTTATGCTGATCGTAGGCTTCATGCCTTAGAGTTAGTGTCGGTGACTTGGTGTTTCTCCGTGTATCGCCTATGAAGAGCGTGATGATATTTGGTAGGCGGGGCAAGCTTAGCCCCAGGTACATTGGACCGTTTAAGATTTTTCAGAGGGTTGGTAGCGTTGCCTATAAGTTAGCCTTGCCTCTGATGTTTTCAGCTATACATCCTGTATTTCATGTTTTGATGTTGCGTCGTTATGTACCAGATGAGTCTCATGTGTTGCAGTGAGATTCAGTTCAGTTGGGTGAGGGTTTAGCCTTTGTTGAGGAGCCGGCAGCTATTTTGGCCAGAGATGTCAGGAGATTGAGGTCTCGAGAGATCCCAGTTTTTAAGGTTCAGTGGAGGAACCGTCCAGTCAAGGAGGCTACATGGGAGACCGAGAGAGATATGCGAGCTCAGTATCCGCAGCTGTTTGAGCCTTCAGGTACCCCCTTGACCTTGACTTTCGAGGACGAAAGTCCTTTTTAGTAATGGATGATGTAATGACCCTTCCGGTTATTTCCACGTATACGTTTTCCTTGTACCGTTAGAGCTTGTTTGTAGAGGCCCCAAGCCATTTAAGGCTTGTCGGGACCGGTATTTAGGTGGCGGGTCCATTTGTTTGGTCGTATGATAAGTTTTGAAGTCAAGCAAGTCAGCAAAAGTTATCGTAAGTTTCTTTAATAAATTTTCTGAACTTTGGGTAAAATGTCTTAGAGCTTTTATCTCAATATATAAAGAGTTAGAAGTCCCCCAAAATACCAAATCGAAGGGCTACGAGTCTAGTTTCCAATGCACAAAACCTCACGTCCAACTGATCTTATAGTAAAACGTTATGACTGTTTTACCGCGGACTATCTGGCAGAAACCGGGTTGCGAACTGGGTCGCGAATCGGGTCGGGTCAAAATCGATTTAAAGCCTCAACTTCACGTTTTAAAATGCCATTTCAGTTCTGAAACAGTGAGAAAACATAAGGGAGGATTCCAAGAGAGTTCTTGAGTATCAAAATCGTGCGATGGTGAATTGCGAACCTAAATTTAAGAAATTTATTAGCATCGCGCGTATATTTGAAAATATTTTATTTTAAAGTTATATTTTTTATTACCTTTTTAAAGTATTTTAAAGGTCTATGAAAAATACTTTTATTATGATATAATTGTGTATGTACTTATTTTATAAGGTTTGTATACATTGTAATATTTTAGCGGAGATAGTAAATTTAGTTATGTTGAAAATTATTATTATAATATAGTAGGTTTTATTTGAAATAATTTTCTAAAAATTATTGTATATTCAAAAAGTTATATATATTTTACCATGAATTTATGCAATACCCGAGTATATGTATAAGGAGATAAAAAAATTGGAAGCGGGTGTTGCCACCTCCACTTCCACGTGGAAGTGGAGGGAGTGTACAACAACCAACTTACGTGGTAGGCTTGCATTATTAGGAGCATTAGTGGGTTAGTGGGTTAGTGGGAGTTTCCCACTTTATTTAGAAACATTCTAAATAGATAAATGCACATAGTTGTGCTCCAGGGTACTTTATATTATTTTTTTAGCTTCATTCACTGTGATAGTATAAAGAAAGTGTAGTAATAGAAACTTTTATCAAGGAATGGTGATGATAATCTGGTGCAAGACATCGCAGGATTGAAATCCTCATTTATATATACACGTGTACCTCTTCGTCAATTGCAAAGTGTGCTCTTTTTCGAGTTTGATTTAATTTCGGAGTGGTTCGAACTTGGACATCGCCATCCTAGCAGCTTGTCATCGGACGACAGGTAGGTTACGGTTTAATTTCCCTTGACTCCTCATATGTAGGATAAAATTGTATTAATGGGCATCCTTGGGTTGGTTTATTAGGTTGGTACCACAGACCTCGACCGCTTTATTCATGTTTGCCTACTTTTGTTCCTCCATTGCTTGTAGTACTTGCCGATATATTTTATTTACCCTTGTGGTCCTGTGAGGCCTTGTTGACTCTGGAACATAGAAGGTGGGATTTTGGGAATGTCCGCGAGTCCCGGGCATAGAATTATCCTTCTAGGATGGTTATGCTTGCTGAGTAGTTGTGGGCCTGTACAGGGTCGCTAGGTTGATTGTGAGCTACTGGGCAGCTATTGTGCTTGATCATACCATTTCCATGCAGATAAAGAGGTTTTTCCATGTTTTACTATGGTTTTGGCTTCGGGCCTACTGCCACTATTTTCTAAACCTTGCATGGCCCCGGGGGCCCATTTTTGATGAAAATGAATTGGAAATGGTTCGATTTAACTTGTGAACATTCTTGGGTAAAAGAAAGTAAAATTATGATTTAAATCACCAGTTTTATGATTAACGCTAGACTCGGCAGGGCCGGGATGCTAGTTGAGTTTTCTTGCTACTTGAGATGATTTTAGCCTCGGTCGGACCGAGCACCTGGATGACTTTCTACTGTTTAGACCCGGTTATGCCCGGGCACCCTTGGAGGGGTTTTTGAGAGATTTTCCTACTACTTTGGTCCTGGACAGGGTCTGGGCATGCATATTAGAGACAGGGTCTCTATCTTGAACCCGGAAATGCTTCTAGATGACATGTTTTGATACTGAGTTCTAGTATGGGGTAAGGGACCTCCATGGACCTTGCCATCCAGGCCTAGGGCTGCGGGCTGCGTGTGCCGGAGGAAGGGTATATGGTGGAGTAGAGGTATACGGGCAGTGTCCTTCCATGGAACCTACCTGCTGGGCCGGATCGGCTCCGAAGGAGGTACATACAGAGATACCATTTCACTTGAGATCTTCATGAATCTTATCATTCATTGTTTGAGGCTACACCCTTGTTTGTTGTTTATTGGTTGTACGCTCTGGTAGTATGAGATGCCGGAAGGTTTGTTTTCACTTGTTTGTGTTCCCCGATTGTATGGGCGGCCGGGGGACTGTAGGTAGACTCTTGCTATTTACTTGTAGAATTGTTCCCTGTTATGGTTAATTATGAAATTGGTTACTGCTAGACTGTTAGTTACTGGGTTTGAGATTGATATGATTAGTTGGGCTTGATTCATGTCTCTAAGCATGCCTATCATTACTCTTTCTCTCTTCTTCTTACACTTGAGGTTACCGGTATACCATCCATTTTGTAAACTTATTATGTACACACTGTTATTGCAAGGACCCCAGGTGCGTTGTTTCCTACTTTCACCTGTGCCTATGGTGTATATATTTCGCTTGTTGGCCTCACATGTGGTTCTGTTGATTTCCCTCTTGGCTAGTTCCTGTGTACCTTTTGTTGATCTCTGTGACTACTTGCTTCTATTCTGTTTGTTACTACGCTTTTATCTTATATGTGCCCAGGCGGCCTATGTTACCTACTGGGTACCTTATGCTTCGCATTTGGTGCTCACCCTACCCCCTGCATCTTTGGGTGAAGATCCTAGTGTGGGCCATCGTGGTTAGATCGTTGTAAGTCATGCTTGGAGATCTGTTGGGGATTACTTCAGACTGAGGGTAAGCTCTTGGCGATCGGAGCTTAGCTTTAGTTTATCTTTTGCTTTATGTACTCTATTACCATTCAGAGACATCTGTATATATTGTGTTGGATCGTTTGCACTCCATGTATGTAGTTTTGGCTCTATACCATGATACCAGGTCTTGGGGTTTGGTTTAGTTTCCGCATAAGTATACATATATTCCTGTTATCTATCCTCTTCATCTTGTTCCCTTACTTTTGCTTATTAAACTACTCTCCCGCTTATTTGTTAGATAGTAGCCCATTACTAACTGTTCTGGGCTACGAGGATCGGTTCACCTATTGGGGGGTTGTAGGTGCCATCATGATCGAGAAATCGGGTCATGACAGGAACAAATAAGAAATAGAGTTGTAAAAATGAAGGCCAAGAATTTAAATAGTTGTTGGCCATGGCATGTGCGTACTCGTCCAGGCCGCTGCCTTCACGAGCACGCGAATGCGGGTAGGCAGCGCGCACGCGAAGGCCATGCACTATCCAGGTTAGGCGCCTGCCTTGCTCGCACGCAGCCAGGCCACCGCGCACGCGGGCCTACGTACACGACCAAGGCACGCCTAGGTGGTGGCTTAGAAGAGGGGTGGCTGGCACATGCCTTATGCATAAGAGGCTAGCCCACGCGTAGGCGAAGGCCATGCTGGTGCCATGACAGCACCAGCTGCCAACAACCATGCCCAAGATAAAGTCTTCTCTCATGGACCCTCGGGAACACATTCGATGCCTGCAAACGCAAACGATCCAAGCTATTTGACTAAAAATGGTATTTTGGACTCAATGAAATTGACAATAATCTGAATGGAGGTCATTACGACATAAAGTGGGCCCCACGCCTAAGAACCAACATTAGGAAAAACTTTCAAAAAGGAATCCCATGGCCTAAAATGAGTATGAAAGGCTCGGGACCCGAACCAATGGTCCCCCTAGCCCAAAGTCAACATTCCAGAGCTAATCACGTGGTCAGACTTTCCATCCAAGGCTGTCTTCTCTGAATATTGACCAAAGTCAAACTTTCTAGTTCAACTTGGATAGAAACACAAAACTCACACAAAACAAAACCAAAAGCTCCTAGACTCCGACCAAGGGTCCATCCAAACCAAAATCCATGCTTCGAAGCTAACAGAACTGCCACAATTTGATTATGAGCGTGTTTACCAAGAATGTTGACTTAAGTCAATGATTTCCTAAGTTTAAGCTCTAAAATAGGAAAATGACCATAACGACCAAATAAAAGGCCAGGGCACCGAACCACCAATCCCAGAAAGCCATAAATGACTTGGGGCCGCTACAGGAAGGCTCTAATAGTACAAAGAAGGCATAAATGCAAAAAATGACCAGAAGGTTCATTACATTATCCACTATAAAAAATGACTTTCATCTTCAAAAGTCGAGAAGAAGGACATACCTGCAGGCTCAAATAGTTGCAGATACTGGGCTCGCATATCTCTCTTTGTCTCCCAAGTAGCCTCCTCGACTGGATGGTGCCTCCACTGAACATTTACAATAGGAATCTCCCTATACCTCAACCTCCTGACATCTCTGGCCACAATAGAAACTGGCTCCTCAACAAAATCCAACCTATCATCCAAATGAATAGTGTCCCACTGCAACACATGAGACTCATCTGGAATGTAGCGTATCAACTTCGAAACATGAAATACCGGATGCATAGGTAAAAATATCAGAGGAAAAGCTAACTAATAGGAAACACTACCAACCCTCTGAAGAATCTCAAATGGCCCAATGAACCTGGGGATAATCTTGATCTGCTAACCAAATATCATCACGCCCATCATGGGAGACACCTGAGGAATACCAAATCACCATTACTGAACTCCAAGGCACGAAGTCTATGATCAACGTAGCTCTTCTGCCTACTCTGAGCAGCTCAAAGTCTATCCTAGATCAGTTTGACTTGGTCTAAAGAATCCCGAAGTAAATCTATACTATGTGGCCTAGACTCCAAACCATCAAACCAACCAATTGGTAATCTTCAACACCTACCATACAATTCCTAGAAAGGTGCCAGGCCAATTCTCGAATGAAAGCTAGTATTATATGCAATCTCGGCCAATAGAACAAACTAATCCCAAGACCCTCAAAAGTTAAGAACATAGGCCTGAAGCATATCCTTCAGGACCTGAATAGTCCTGTCGAACCTCGCCATCTGTCTGAGGGTGGAACGCAGTACTAAGCTGAACCTCGGTACAAAAATCCCCCTGAATAGATCTCC
Organism: Jaltomata sinuosa; assembly: GCA_003996215.1. Taxonomy (NCBI): domain Eukaryota; kingdom Viridiplantae; phylum Streptophyta; class Magnoliopsida; order Solanales; family Solanaceae; genus Jaltomata; species Jaltomata sinuosa. The sequence continues at coordinate 68,841 of QJPP01004996.1, forward strand.
AGAACTGAGAAGTGAACTTAGTGTCGCGGTTTGAAATGATAGAATCTGGGACCCCGTGCAACCGAATAATCTCACGAATGTAGTTCTAGGCTAACCTCTCTTCACTGTAAGTAGTCTAAACTAGAAAGAAGTGGGATGACTTAGTCAGCCAATCAATAATTACCCAAATAGAGTTGAATCCCCTAGGAGTACAAGGCAAACCAACTACAAAATCCATAGTAATCCCTTCCAACTTCCACTTAGGAATGGGAAGTCGCTGCAACAAACTGCCAGGTGTCATGTTCTTGAACTTGACCTGCTAATAGTTTAAGCACTGAGATATAAACTCGACTATGTCTTGCTTCATATCGCTCAACCAGTAAAGCTACCTCAAATCTCTGTACATCTTGGTTGCGCTAGGATGGATAGAATATCTGGAATAATGTGCCTCACAAAGAATTAACTGGATCGAATACCCAACTCTCGGAACATACAGTCGACTATCAAACCTAAGAACCCCATCTGAACCCAAAGTAGCCCAGAAAGCCTCACCCAAACCACCTGATCACAAAGGTCAAACAATCTCTGATCCTCAAACTGTCGGCTCTGAATGTGATCAACTAGAGTAGAACTAACCTCAACACTAGCAAGAACTCTACTGGGATTCGATAAGTTGAGCCTAACTAAGCGGTTAGCCAAGGACTGGTTTTCCAAGGCCAATGGCCACTAAAAAACTGAAAGTGAAGCTAGGCTACCCATACTCATCGTCTTCTGGCTCAAGGAATCTGCAACTAGGTTTTCCTTGCCCGGATGGTACAAAATAGTGAAGTCATAGTCCTTCAGTAACTCAATCCATCTCCTCATCCTCGATTTCAGCTCTTGTTTACTCATAATGTACTGAAGACTATGATGATCGGTGAATATCTCACAATGAACTCCATACAAGTAGTGCCTGCAGATCTTGAGCGCAAAGACTATTGTTGCCAACTCCATGTCATGAGTGAGGTAGTTGTGCTCGTGAAGCATCAGCTCCTTCGACGCATAGTCTATCACTCGACCTTGCTGCATCAATACACAACCATGACCAACCCCAGAAGCATCACAATACATCAAAAAACTTTGACCCTCAACCAGCAAAGTCAACACAGGAGCTGAAGTCAATAAGGCCTTAAGCCTCTAAAAGCTATCCTCACACTGATCCAACCACTGAAATGGGACATCTTTCCCAGACAGCATAGTCAAGGGTACTTCTATGCAAGAAAATCTTTCAATAATTCGTCTGTAGTACCCTGCTAGCCCAATAAAGTTGACAACCTCAGTAGGAGTAGTAGGTCTCAACAAATCATGAACAACTGAAATCTTACTCGGGTCCACTCTAATCCCATCCTTAGACATCATGTGTCCTATGAATGCATCTAACTCAAGCCAAAACTCGCACATTGAGAACTTTGCATAAATTCGGTGATCTCTCAATGTCTGGAGTATAATCCTCAAGTACTGCTTATGCTCATCTCTACTATGCGAGTATATCAGGATTTCATCTATGAACACTATCACAAATGAGTCAAAATATGGGCTAAGCACCCTGTGCATCAGATCCATAAAGGTTGTAGGGGCATTAGTAAACCCAAAATACATCACCTGGAACTCATACTAGCTATAACATGTCATGAATGTTGTCTTAGGGATTTCCTCTGCCCTAATCCTTAACAGGTGGTAGCCTGACCTCAAATCTATCTTCGAAAACACGGTTGAACCCTAAAGTTTATCAAACAAATCATCTATTAAGTGACATCAGATACCCATTCCTCACAATAACCCTATTTAGCTGCCGATAATCAATACACATCCACATCGTCCCATCCTTATTGTTAAAAAATAAAACACGAGCACCCCAAGGCGGCATACTCGGTCTATTAAACCCCTTAGCTAACAAGTCCTTGAGTTGCTCCTTAATATCCATCTACTCACTGGAGCTATATGATACGGAGAAATAGAAATGGGCCTGGTGCCCAACTCTAACTCAATAGCAAAATCAATATCTCTCTCAGGTGGAAGGCCTAGCAGGTCGACAGGGAACACATCTAGGAAGTCTCTCACCACAGGAACGGACTTAGGAAAGAAGGGTTGGCACTAGAATTTAAGACATATGCTAGATTAGCCAAACACCCACGAGACATCAACTTCCTAGCTCGAAGATAAGAGATAATCCAAGATGGTCCACGGATTAGAAAACCCTGCCACACAACTAGAGATACGTCGGGAATGGCTATGGTAATTTTCTTGGCATAGCAATCCAAACCTGCACGGTGAGGGGATAAACAGTCTATGCCCAGAATCACATCAAAATCTACCATATCCAGGATCAACATATCATTCCAAGTTTCCAAATCACCCACACAAATCATACAAGACCTCACAACCTGATCCACTACTAAAGAATCTCTTATCGGGGTTGAAATAGATATAGGAATAGACAATGACTCACTAGACAACCTCAAACAAGGCATAAAGTAAGAAGATATATACAAACAAGTGGATCCAGAATTAAATAAAGAATAAGTTTGTCGACGGTAGACATAAATCATACTTGTGATCACAACATCTGAGGCCTCTGTCTCCAATCTCCTAGGGACAGCATAGAACTGACGATGACCACCACCTGACCGACTACCATCCCTACCACCTGTCCTACCTTATGGGACACCACCTCTACCCTGGTTACCACCTTCTCGAGCCATTCGCTAAACTTAATGGATAGGCTGAGCTGACTGAGCGGCAGGCTAAACTGTACCCTGCTGGGGGCAATCTCTCGCAATGTGACAACCAACACCACATGTATATCAAGGCCCTGATGACGTACGCTGCTGGGATGAACTAGAAAAAAGCGTGTGGCTACCATGTCTTGATGCCTCAGAAGCTGCACCTCTCGACGATTTCCCACTATATCCCTGTTGGCTACCCTGACTCTACTCATACTGGGACCTACTAGAAGGCTGAAGTGAAGCCTGAACCGGTCCACTAGATTGACCCTAGTGCTATTGTGGGTGATAACCTCGGCCCAACTGGCTTGAACCTCTACCACCCTGATGAGAACAACTGTAGCCACCTTGATGTTGAGGCCTCTTATTACTGGCCCAAGTGTCATAACAATGCAAATCCTCTATAGTATGGGCATAGTCCATAATAGCCTAGAATGACTGACTACTAGCAACTAATATCTCTGATGGCTCTCTAAACTCTATTCGAGGCCCTCAGACAAACCTACGAACTCTGTCAGGCTCGGCAGGCATAATCATGGCCCCAAATAGAGCAAGGTGATGGAAATGGGTCTCATACTCTGATACGATCGTAGAACCCTATGTAAGTCTATTGAACTCCTCTCTCTAATGCTTTCTGTTGCTCTGAGGAAAGAACTTGGCCGTAAAGGCCTCATAAAACTCAGAACAAGTCAATGAAGGTGACGGTAATGGTCTGCAAGCAACCTGGGCCCTCCACTATAACTTAGTTGGGCCCCCAAGCTGATACAAAGTATACCCAATACCGTGAGTCTCTAACAAACCTAAATGATGCAACATATACTCATAGGTAGTAATGAAGTAATATGGATCCTGACCAGAAGTATCAGCAAACCTCGGAGGTGCCAATCTAAAAAATCTACCCAATGCCTTCTGCTTCATCTCTGTCATAGCTGGGCGAGGAGCAAGAAGCTCTAAAACTAACGGGACCGATATAACCTAGGCACAAGAAGCTGCATTACTAGGTTGCGCTCTTAAACTCGGTGCACCAAGGGCTGCCCCCCGAGTAAATATTTGTGCTACCTCAGAAGGCTGCTCTCCAATCATACCCAAAAGATGTAGTAGTAAACCCCAAAAATCTGAAAACTGAGCTGGGGCTGAAGCATGCACAGGAGCGGGTGCTAGAACTGGTACTGGAGCTGGTGGTACATGGGCTACCCCCTGGCCCACGTGATGCTGCTTAGGAACAAACTTTGGCTCCTACTCATGCTTGGGTTCTATTCTAACTCTAGCAGCTCTAGCAGCTGCCACTGCTCAGAGACGTCTTTGAACCTTACCTCTATGACCTCCCTCGCCCCTATATAGTGTTGGAGGTGCTGGAGTCGGAGGCTCATCCCTGCCTGACACCGATGACCTCGTATAAACCATATGTGGAAGAATGAACTGGAACAAGTGAGATTTCAAGAAACTTCCAACGACTAAGCACAATACAGAAGCAACAAGAGTGTCATATTTCCTAAGATATCACTATAGCCTTTCAAAGATTGAGTATGGACATCTCCGCCTCGATCCAAAGGATTCTACTAGACATTGGCTCCTATACCGATGACAGCGGTGAACCTACGCTCTGATACCAAGTTGTCATAACCTAATTTCTTGGTCATGATGGCACTTACAATCCACAGTAGGAGAACCAATCCCCATAGCCTGGAACGATTAGTAATGGGCTACTATCTAACAACAGGGAGAAGAAAATGTAATATACGCGGAAACAAGGGATAACGATAAGGAAAAGGATAACGGGAGTATATATATATAGAAACTATATACTACACTATATTTCATTTCATTTCTCTTCCCTTCTCTTCCCTTCCCTTCTTTATTTCAAATTAGCTTGAGAGTGGTTTTATTCCTAACATATGACTATCTTTGTTTTTGTGTTGCAATTTTTTGGATTTTTTCTCTTCTTTTTTCTTTTCTTTTTATTCTTCAAGCAGACCACACCCCTTTTTTTCTCTTTAACTAGTTACTTCCTCTTCATACACATTATTCTGCTACAATTTCCTCAACATCAGCCACTCTCAACTTAGGCGCTTTGCGTAAGTTGAATCCTAGCGTCCAAGGGGGGACTGGGTCTGACAACAGGGATTACTTTGGACAATGATGGGATGGAAGGTTGACTAATCAAAAAAATAGTTTAAGGCTTAAAAATTAGGAACTAGGGATTATGTACATCATCTAGTAGGTATTTTTACGTATGAATGGGATTTAACAAAGAAGGCCTATGATCCTTTCCTAACTGAACTATCCTACAACATTAAAATACTAACTAAGCAAGTTCTAGATTGTACAGACAACATAAGAACATAACAAGATTACCTCACACACACATGGCACTGAGTTTTATTATCAACTACTAGTTACTAAGTCAATATACTAGCATAGCAACATTCATCAGAATCAATAAACACAATGCCAAAAAATAAGACTAACAGGTCAACATATCAACGCAATGAAATACATCCCGAAATTTGTAGGGTTATCAATTTCACAAACGTGAATGCTCAAGTGTGCCAAGTTGATATATTATTTAAACTGCCTAAGTTATCCTATTTTTCTTCTACTTATTCACAAAACAAAAAACAAACATAAATTATTCTAAACATGTTTGTTTAATAGAAATAAACATTCTCTGAAATAGAACATAATGAGAATAACCCAAAGACAAAAATAGACACAATCCCTACCCTACCAAAAAAATTGTGTATTGTCCCCAATGCACTAAAAATATCAAACCATAGGAGGCGAAAACTTGCATATGGTGCTTATGCACTGGTCTTTTGTGTCAAAGTCAGGGCTACATATGCATCTCCTGTTGTATCAGTTGTAACAACTGCACCAGTGACTGGCACACTCAATGTCTAGTCTAGAGATAGTTTTATTCTTTCGTGAGCTATGCTAAAAGAAGAACCAATATCTCAGCCCCTCTGGTGTAATGACCCTTCCGGTTATTTCCACGTATACGTTTTACTTGAACCGTTAGAGCTTGTTTGTAGCGGCCCCAAGTCACTTAAGGCTCGTCAGGGCAGGTATTTTGGTGTCGGGTCCATTTGTTTGGTCGCATTATAAGTTTTGAAGTCAAGCAAGTCGGCAAAAGTTATCGTAAGTTCATTAATAAATTTTCTGAACTTTGGGTAAAATGTCTCGGAGCTTTTCTCTCAATATATAAAGAGTTAGAAGTCCCCCGAACTACCAAATCAAAGGTCTACGAGTCTAGTTTCCAACGCAAAAAACCTCACATCCAACTGATCCTGGAGTAAAAGGTTATTACTGTTTTACCGCGGACTGTCTGGCAGAAACCGGATTGCGAACTGGGTCAGGTCAAAACCAATTTAAAGCCTCAACTTCACGTTTTAAAATGCCATTTCAGTTCTGAAACAGTGAGAAAACATAAGGGAGTGTTCCAAGAGAGTTCTTGAGTATCAAAATCGTGCGATGGTGAATTGCGAACCTAAATATAAGAATTTTATTAGCATCGCGCGTATATTTGGAAATATTTTATTTTAAAGTTATGTTTTTTATTACTTTTTTTAAAAGTATTTTAAAGGTTTATGAAAAATATTTTTGTTACGATATAATTGTATATGTATTTATTTTATAAGATTTTTATACATTGTAATATTTTAACGGAAATAGTGAATTTAGTTATGTTGAAAATTATTATTATAATATAGTAGGTTTTATTTGAAATGACTTTCTATTAATTATGGTATATTCAAAAAATTATATTTATCATACCACAAATTTATGCAATACCCGAGTACGTACGTAGCATGGATCCACCTATCATTAACTAGATAAGGGGAGGTGTGGTGTTGGCACACACACACCCACGTGAAAACCAATTGTTGTGGCAGCAGGTACACCTAAGTGGTGTGACAACATTTGTCACCTTATAATGATTAACTAGACCACTTTAATCAATCATATTCCTAAAACTACATTTGTTTTGCTGAAGCTTGGCTAAAGGAGTAAATCCTCTCCACTCACTTTATATATAGCATCCATATCAATCTTGCATGCGGAGAAGGGGAATTCAAGTAGGAAAAATATTTTGATGACATATTGGGTCACCGAGAGCAAGTTAATTATCCACTTCAAGTTATTCAAGCCCGAATTTGAGTTAATTTCATTTCGGAGCTTTTTCGGAGAGGTTCAAGCTTGTCATCGGACGACAGGTAGGTTACGGTTTATTTTCCCTAGACTACGCATATATAGGATAAAATTGTATTAATGGGCATCCTTGGGTTGGTTTATTAGGTTGGTACCACAGACCTCGACCGCTTTATTCATGTCCGCCTACTTTTGTTCCTCCGTTGCTTGTAGTACTTGCCGATATATTTTATTTACCCTTGTGGTCCTGTGACACCTTGTTGACTCTGGAACATTGAAGGTGGGATTTTGGGAATGTCCGCGAGTCCCATGCATAAAATTATCCTTCTAGGCTGGTTATGCTTATTGAGTAGCTATGGGCCTGTGCAGGGTCGATAGGTTGATTGTGAGCTGCTGGGCAGCTATTGTGTTTGATCATACCATTTCCATGCATATAAAGAGGTTTTATCCATGTTTTACTATGGTTTGGGCTTCGGGCCTACTTACACTACTTTCTAAACCCTCCATGGCCCCAGGGGCCCGTTTTTTATGGAAATAATTTGGAAATGGTTTGATTTAACTTGCGAATATTCTTGGGTAAAAGAAAGTAAAATTATGATTTAAATCACCAGTTTTACGATTAACTCTAGACTCGGCAGGGCCGGGGTGCTACTTGAGTTTTCTTGCTACTTGAGATGATTTTTATCCTCGGTCGGACCGAGCACCTAAGATGACTTTCTACTGTTTAGACCCAGTTATTCCCGGGCACCCTTGGAGTTGTTATTGAGATATTTTCCTACTACTTTAGTCCTAGACAGGGTCTGGGCATGCATATTCGAGACTGGGTCTCTATCTTGGACCCGAACTTGCTTTCGGACGACATGTTTTGATACTGAGTTTTAGTATGGGGTATGGGACCTCCATGGACCTTGCCATCCGGGCCTGGGGCTTCGGGCTGTGTGTGCCGGAGGAAGGGTATACAGTGGAGTAGAGGTATACGGGCAGTTTCCTTCCATGGAACCTACCTGCTAGGTCGGATCGGCACCGGAGGAGGTACATACAAAGATACCATTTCACTTGATATCTTCATGCATCATATCATTCATTGTTTGAGGTTCCACCATTGTTTGTTGTTTGTTGATTGTACTCTCCGGTAGTATGGGATGCCGGAGGGTTTGTTTTCACTTGTTTGTGTTCCTCGGTTGTATGGGCGGCCGGGGGACTGTAGGCAGACTCTTGCTATTTACTTATAGAATTATTCCCTGTTACGGTTAATTATGAAATTGGTTACTGCTAAACTGTTAGTTTTTTGATTGAGATTGATATGATTAGCTGAGTTTGATTCATGTCTCTGAGCATGCCTATCATTACTCTTTCCATCTTCTTACACTTGAGGTTACCGGTATACCGCCCATTTCGTAAACTTATTATGTATAAACTGTTATTGCAAGGACCCCAGGTGCGTTGTTTCTTACTTTCACCTGTGCCTATGGTGTATATATTTTGCTTGCTAGCCTCACATGTGGTTCTGTTGATTTCCCTCTGGGCTAGTTCTTGTGTACCTTTTGTTGATCTCTGTGACTACTTACTTCCATTCTGTCTGTTACTATGCTTTTACCTTATATATGCCCAGTCGGCTTATGATACCTAATGTGTACCTTATGCTTCGGATTTGGTGCTCACCCTACCCCCTGCATCTTTGGGTGTAGATCCTAGCGTGGGCCATCGCTGTTAGATTGCTGTGATTCGTGCTTGGAGATCATTTGGGGACTACTTCAGACTGAGGGTGAGCTCTTGGCGATCGGAGCTTAGCTTTAGTTTATCTTTTGCTTCATGTACTCTATAACCATTCAGAGAAATCTGTATATATTGTTTTGGATTATTTGCACTCCATGTATGTAGTTTGGCTCTATAGTATGATACCAGGTCTTGGAGTTTGGTTTAGTTTCTGCATATGTATATATATATATACATGTTATCTATTCTCTTCGTCTTGTTCCCTTATTTGTTAGATAGTAGCCCATTACCAACTGTCCTGGGCTACGGGGATTGGTTCACCTACCGGGGGTTGTAGGTGTCATCATGACCGAGAAATCGGATCTTGACAACTTGGTATCAGAGCTTTAGGTTCACCGGTGTCATCGATATAGGGGCCAATGTCTAGTAGAGTCATGCGAATCGGGGCGGAGACGTCCGTACTCAATCTTTGGGAGGCTACAGTGACATTTTAGGAAATTTGACTCTTTCCTTGCTTCTGTGTCGTGCGTGGAACCCTTGAAATTTCTGGAAATCTCATTTGTTCTACTTTATTCTTCCGCAGATGGTTCGTACGTGATCATCAGTGTCACGCGGAGATGAGCCTCCCACTCCAGCTAAGGGTCGAGGATGCCCTCGATCAGTGGCACCTGCTAGAGCTGCTAGGGTGGAGATAGAGCCCGAGCAGCATGTGGATCAGAGGGCAGCCCATATACCACCAGCTCCAGTACCAGCTCCAGCACCAGCTCCAGTACCAGCTCCAGTGCCAACTTTTGTGCCAGCTCCAGCCGCAGCTCAGTCTCCAGATATTCTGGGATTACTATTACAGCTTTTGGGTGTGATTGGAGAGCGTCCTTTTGAGGTAGCGCAGACATTCGCTCAGGGGGTAGCCCTGGGTGCACAGAGCTCAGGAGCGCAGCCTGCTACTATGGCTCCCTGTGCGGAGGTAATTCCGGTTCCATCTATTGCACAGCCTCTTGCTCCTCGCCCAGTTATGACAGAGTCAGAGCAGAAGGCATTGGGTAGGTTTTTGAGGTTAGCACCTCCGAGGTTTGCTGGTACTTCTGGACAGGATCCACATAACTTTATTACTACATGTGAGGAGATGTTGCATCATTTGGGTTTGTTGGAAACTCATGGGGTTGGTTATACTACCTATCAGTTAGAGGGCCCAGCGAAGTTATGGTGGAGGGCCTAGGTTGCTTGTAGACCACCGTCGTCACCTTCTTTGACCTGGTCTGAGTTTTATGAGGCCTTTATGGCCAAGTTCCTACCTCAAAGTGATTGTGAGCATCGCAGGGAGTAGTTTACTCACCTTATTCAGGGGTCTACGATTGTCTCAGAGTATGAGACCCATTTTCATCAGCTGGCACCATTCGGAGCTATGATCATTCCTACCGAGGCAGATACGATTCACAGATTTGTATGGGGTTTGAGGCCAGAGATCATGCAGCCAGCTGAGATATTGATTGCCAATGGTCGGTCATTCCAGGCTATTGTAGACTATGCCCGCACTGTGGAGGACTTAGAGCGACATGATCAGGAGTCCAGAGATAAGAGGCCTCGGCATCAGGGTGTATACAGTGGTTCCAGATATGGTGGTAGAGGTCCTGGCTAGTGGAGCTGGAGTTATCAGCCACAGCAGTACCAGGGTCAGTCCAGCCGATCGGTTCAGGCTTCCCTTCAGACTTTCGATAGTACCCAGTTCGAGCAGGGTCAGAGCAGCCATCAGGGCTATGGTGGCCAGTCTTCGAGGTGTACAGTTTCTGGGGCATCAGGTCGTGGTGGTTATATGGGATCTGCTGGTTCATCTCGACCGAGTAGGCTGCCAGGGGCTTGTTTTACTTGTGGTGTGATTGGTCATTTTTCTAGAGATTGCCCTCAGCAGGGTACAGTTCAGTTGGCCAAGCCTTTACAAGCAGTTCAGCCCCCGGCTAGAGGGGGTGGTCATCAGGGTAGAGGTGGTGCTCCGCGCGGCAGAGTAGGTGGTAGGGATGGCGGTCGGGTAGGTGGAGATCGTCGTCATTTTTACGCGGTCCCTAGGAGACCAGAGGCAGAGGCCTCAGATGTTGTGATTACAGGTACGATTTCTGTGTGCCATCAGTCTGCTATGGCTTTATATGATCCTGGATCCACTTGTTCATATGTATCGGCCTACTTTGTGCCTTGTTTGGGGTTGGCTAGTGAGCCATTATCTATTCCTATTTCTGTTTCGACCCCAGTAGGAGATTCTTTTGTAGTGGATCGGATTGTGAGATCCTGTATGTTATTTATTGGTGATTCAGAGACTTGGGGTGATTTGATGATTCTTTATATGCTATATTTTGATGTGATACTGGGTATGGACTGGTTATCCCCTCATCATGTGGTTTTGGATTGTTATGCCAAGACCATTACCATAGCTGTGCCCGATGTATCCCCGGTTGTGTGGCAGGGTTCTGTTAGCCATGCACCATCTGGGATTATCTCTTATCTTCGAGCTAGAAAGTTGATTTCCCGTGGGTGTTTAGCTTATCTAGCATATGTCCGAGATGTTAGTGCTGACCCTACTTCTCCTGAGTCTGTTCGTGTGGTTAGAGACTTCCTCGATGTGCTTCCTACCGACCTGCCAGGCCTTCCACCTGAGAGAGATATTGATTTCGCTATTGAGCTAGAGCCGGGCAGCAGGCCCATTTCTATTTCTCCTTACCGTATGGCTCCTGCTGAGTTGAGGGAGCTTAAGGAGCAGCTCCAGGATCTGTTAGCTAAGGGGTTTATTAGACCTAGTGTGTCACCTTGAGGTGCTCCTGTTCTCTTCTTGAAGAAGAAGGATGGGTCGATGCGCATGTGTATTGATTATCGGCAGCTGAATAGGGTGACAGTGAAGAATAGGTATCCGATGCCGAGGATTGATGACTTGTTTGACTAGCTTCAGGGTTCAGTCGTGTTTTCGAAGATTGATTTGAGGTCTGGCTACCATCAGTTGAGGATTAGGGCGGAGGACATCCCTAAGACAGCATTCAGGACACGTTATGGCCATTATGAGTTCTTGGTGATGTCTTTTGGGTTGACTAATGCCCCCGCAGCCTTTATGAACTTGATGCCCAGGGTTCTTGGCTCGTATTTGGACTCATTTGTGATAGTTTTTATAGACGACATCTTGGTATACTCACGTAGTAGAGATGAGCATGAGCAGCACTTGAGGGTTATACTCCAGACTTTGAGAGATCATCGGCTTTATGCCAAGTTCTCAAAGTGCGAGTTTTGGCTTGAGTCAGTTGTATTCCTAGGGCACGTGGTGTCTAAGGATGGGATTAGGGTGGATCCGGGAAAGATTTCAGCGGTTTGTGAGTTGCCTAGACCTACTACTGTTACTGAGGTTCGCAGCTTTATTGGGTTAGCAGGTTACTACAGACGGTTCGTTGAGGGATTTTCTTCCATAGAATCACCCTTGACTATGCTGACTAGGAAGGATGTCCCATTTCAGTGGTCGGATCAGTGTGAGGATAGCTTCCAGAGGCTTAAGGCCTTATTGACTTCAACTCCAGTTTTGACTTTGTCGGTTGAGGGTCAGAGATTCTCCGTGTATTGTGATGCTTCTGGGGTTGGTCTTGGTTGTATGTTAATGCAGCAGGGTAGAGTAATAGCATATGCGTCGAGGCAGCTGAAGGTTCACGAGCGCAACTACCCCACTCATGACTTAGAGTTGGCGGCGGTAGTTTTCGCGCTCAAGATCTGGAGGCATTACCTATATGGAGATCACTGTGAGATCTTTACTGATCACCGTAGTCTTCAGTATATAACGAGTCAGCAAGAGTTGAACTCAAGACAGAGGAGATGGGTCGAGTTACTGAAGGACTATGACTTCACTATTCTGTATCATCCGGGCAAGGCAAACGTGGTAGCGGATGCCTTGAGCCGGAAGGCAGTGAGTATGGGTAGCCTAGCTTCTCTTTCAGTTTAAGAGCGACCATTGGCCTTGGACATCCAGTCCTTGGCTAACCGTTTGGTTAGGCTTGACTTGTCGGATCCTAGCAGAGTTCTCGCCTGTATTGATTTTCGTTCTACTTTGATTGATCAGATTCAAAGCCGTCAGTTTGAGGATCAGCAGTTGTGTAACCTTCGTGATTGGGTTGTTCAGGGTGAGACCAGCCAGGCTACTCTAGATTCAAATGGGGTTCTGAGGTTTGATAGTCGCCTTTATGTTCCGAGGATTAGTGATTTGATTCAGTTGATACTTCATGAGGCGCATTGTACTAGATACTCCATTCACCCTGGCACAGCAAAGATGAATAGAGAGCTTTACTGGTGGAGTGGTATGAAGCGGGATATAGCAAAGTTCA
>QJPP01004997.1:0-70403 GCA_003996215.1 Jaltomata sinuosa
TCTCTTACTAGCCCATTACTTGTTATTCTGAGCTAAGGGATTGGCTTACCTACTGGTGGGTTGTCATAGGTGACATCATGACCAGAGTTTTTGAGGCATGACAGTGTGGTATTAGAGCTCTAGGTTCACTGGTGTCGTTGGTACTTGAGCAAGTGTCTAGTAGAGCCTCGTGGATCAGTATGATAACTTTTGTATCTTATCTACAAGAGGATATATGTCATTCTTAAGAAATTTCCATATTCTTAATTCCTCATCATGCGTTCTTGACTCTATCAACTTCTAAACTTCATTTGTTCTATTCCTTCTCGGATGATTAAGACGAGTACGACAACGGGTGAGGACAAGACTCCTACACCTATTGCTGCAACACTTTCGCCAGCGCCAAAGATATCAATTAAAGGATTACCATTTCAGTCAGAGGATTTGGGGCTAGCCCAGCCTCTTATAGTATTTATGACCACTCAATTTTTGAGGACACCTTGGTTAGGACTCTGGGCCTTTGAGAAAGTCTTTCACAAGCAGGGGAGATGCCCAGTACTTTGAGCGGTGCTATGGTCAAGGATGACTTGTATATCTTCAGCTGGACTCTATGTCTATTTCAGAGTACGATGTAATATTTCATAAGTTGACTAGGCGTGCTACCATGTCTATGCCTACAGAGTAGGAAAAAGTGCAGAGATTTGTCAAAGGGTTTATTTCACCGCTCCATTTTATAATAGAACACTTAGTGATGATTGGGACTACCATCCTTTAGGTGATCAATCATGCATGGATTGCAGAGGGGTTATGTTGTGGGTCCTATAGAGGGAATTGACAAGAGGCATCGCCATCAGGGAGATTTTAGTGGTTCTTAGTCTCGAGGTAGGGGATTATTTGGTAGAAGTCAGCATCAGTACTTTAAGTTTAGCAGACAATTCAGGCAAAACCACTGGGTTTAGATGATGGTTATTTAGGTCAGGTTGAGTAGAGCATTCGGGGTTCAGTTTGGAATCTCGAGGTCTGTATTTTGGTATTCAGGCTATGGTGGCTAGTTTGGTTCAACAAGATTTTCCCATTGGACTTCAGCTGGTAGAGGTTTCTATGTGCATAGTGAGTTAGGGCACCTTACTAAGGGTTGTCCCAGGTTCAAGAAATTTTACCCTATCAGAGTTCTAGTGCCATCGGCTAGGGGTCGTGCATGGGGTATTAGGGGTGGTCCTAGATTGTTAGAGGTGACTCTCAGCTAGGCAGGTCAGGTGGCCGTGGCAGGTCATTCAGATATTTCTTTGGGATGGCCAAAGGTTGAGGCTCTAGGTACCATTATTATAGGTACGATCTCTGATATTGTTAGATAGCCTTTATATGTTATTATGGGGTTTGCATATAGTTACATATATCTTCTCACGTTCCTTCATATTTGGGTTGCTATGTGGTACTTGTTGGTGTGTATATGTGTAACCTACCCCGTAGGTGGATTCTTTTAGTAGTGGATCGAGTATGTCATGCCTTGGGAGGTTATTATCTTAGAGTGTAGGCACATGGGTTGACCTCGTCATCCTAATTGATGGATTTTATTGTAGTTCTAGGCTGGGGTCAGTTACTTCATTATGTCATGATATTGGGCCTTGGATTACTTAGCTTATGCGTGTGGTAATAGTGCTGACATTTCTCACTTGGGTTAGTTTCTACGATTAGCGAGTGTTTAGGGTGATTTTATACCATTTTTCCTAGTTTGAGGTTGGTTGTGTTTCAACTTCGGAGTTGATAATGAGTTGGGCACTCATCCCATTCATTTTTTTCCATATCGGATAACACCAACTGAGTTATGAAAGTTAAAGGAACAACTACAGGATTTTCTGAGAAAGAGGTTTGTCAAGTCTAGTGTATCTCTGTTGGGGTATTCTATTTGGTTTGTGAAAGAAGGAAGATGACTCCTTACATATGTGTGTGGACTAGCGACTACTAGATGAGGTGATTATTGAGGGTATGTATCGATGTCGTGTATTGATGACCCATTTGACCAGCTACAAAGTGTAGTGGCATTCTCCCAAGATAGATTCAAGGTCAAGTTTCCTCCGTTAAGGATCAGGGCAATGGGCATTGCCAGGACTAGCCTTAGGGCTCATTGCCTTCACTATAATTTCCCTGCTATGCCTTTTGGTTGACCCAAACCCCAACAACATTTACGGATTGGGCGAGCTGTGTTCATACCATATTTGGTTTTGGTTGCAATAGTGTTAGATTGAGTCTACTCAAGGATTAGGCGAAAGCGTGATCGGCATTTAAATATAGGTTTCAGACTTTGGGGGCTAGTAGGTTGCTTCAGGCGGTAGGTGAAAGGGTTCCTTCAGTTGTGGTGCCAATGACTAGATTGATTCATTACATTGTTCCCTCTGGTGGTCCGATAATTTTGAGGCGAGTTTTCTAAAGCTCAAGCCTTATGGATTTTAGCAATGATTCAGACTCTTCCAATTGAGGGCCAGGAGTTTGTGGTTTATTAAGATGCTTTCAGAGTTGGTAGTTTGTGTGCTGGTATGGAAGGATAGATGCTTTTTAGCTAGAAGGTAGAGTTTAGAGGTTATGTAATTTCCAGTAGCTAAGCGGAGACCTTTGGATTTGGGTGGCCGTTTGATAACGGGAATACAACAAACAAGAAGAAACGAAGGAAAAGATATGAGAATTAATAACTAGGAATTGAAATTATGGGCAATAAGGGGCTAAAACCCTCACCTCCCAATTGATTCCAACAACTAGATACTAATTCAACTCAACTAATCAAGGAAACCTAAATGAAATCCACAAGTGGGAGACCTTCGATTAATTAAGTAAAGAAGTTAAACTAACAATCAAGAGAGTCACCCTAATCACTCACTAATTCCTTAAGGGAATTACACTAAGCCTTACACTAGCAACTACAAGTTTTAGAGTATCAATCTTCAATATGCAAAAACTAGTCTTCCAAAATGAAGAAAAGCTACTACTTATACTAGGGAATAAGAAGACACTAGCTATTACAGTTTTTCCCTTAATGAAGTAAGGGCCTTGTTTGATTGCCTTCTTTTGGGAATTCTTGAATTCCTCCTTCCACCTCACTTTAATGGACCACCCTCACATTGTATGCTTTCCTTTTCATGAACATCGTACGTGTCATCTATACCATCCATGCTCGTGTCAACCATGCTATCCATGCTAGTATCATTCTCCCCTTCTTGAAAAGGATTCGTCCTCGAATCCAAACCTTAAAGACACATGAGAGGACAACAACCAAAACATCCTCAAAGCATGAGGGTTAGTACAAGGGTTAGCAACAATATCACCATGCCAAGGAGGCACAAATTTGAGATATAACCAAATATCCTTTTCTTCCAATAAAAACAACTCATCGTACAAGGTGCAAAGGTTTTGGTTATGATAAACATCACGAGACAAGGCAAACACAAAGGTCTTTGTGGCATCAAGTATCATATCTAACTTTGGAGCCATAAGACACAATTGTTTCATTATCTCACAAGTAGGCCACACCAAAAGTGGTGCACTCACCCATAAGGGTTCATTCGGGTCAAAAAAGTAAAAGACCCACATATCTTTACCTCCATACAAAATAAATCTCACACCACTACGGGTATCATCATAAGCAAAAAGGTAGTAGAGAAAGGTGTTAAGCTCACTATTCTCATCTAGGGCATGCCAAACGATAAGGACACTGATAGATAAGAAGAGACATTTTAAGCACAAAACAATCCTCTCTATAAGACAACTTTCCAAAGGAAGAAAGTGCACCAACAAAGCCATGCTACTAGAATAGTCGAGGGATTTATTAGGAGTCAAATCACTCCATGCCAAATAATACTCCCAAGGATTTGGGGTCCCTCCTATCATAGAACCAAACATGCTTCCAAAAGTTCCATTTGAAACTTCAACTTGTCCAACCCTATGAAGGTGACAAGGAGCTTTCAATATCCATGGACTCTCCCAAAAATAAATAAGCAACTTAGCATCCACTCGAGGGTTCTCAATTGCAAATACACACTTTAAGAAAAGAATGTTAACAAGATGGCATTCACAATTTGGAACATAAGAGGACGAGATTAAGCATTTCAAGTACACTTCATTATTATTCCTCAAACAAACTCCCACAAAGAATGGATAAACAAATGGAGTCATGCTTTTAAGAATCCATCCTAACACCTCAACTTGTCTAACCACATAAGTGTGACAAGGAGTAGAATACATAAATCGGGCATCACGAATGCACCATGGATTCTTTCCCAAACAATAACTATGGTTGGCATTCAAAACATGAAACACACATAACTTAAGCATATCCAAAACCAACCATGAATACATTGGAGCTATATCATCACTCTCATGGTAGGGTATGAGGTCATACAATTTCCAAAACCTACCTACCATAGGAAAAGTGTCATCATGACTCCAAGGATTGCTTGGAATAAGAGGGGAAGGGTACATACCTTGAAGACGGGCTTTTGAGTCTGCATTCTTGTGCACCACACTTGGTTTCCCAAAGCTTTCCCTCCAATGCATCATTTTGGACCCATAGACTTGGTCTTTGTGTTTCTTCTTAAGAGTTGACTTTCTAGGTAGCTCTATTATTAGGCCTTCAACCCTTTGTTCATGAGGGACTTTGTTCGGATCCTCCTTTAGAAATATTTGTCCATGAACCTGCAAAAGAGAAGGGATGGTACTAGGCAAAATGCTAGCACCATGGTTAGTAGATAACAGGGGATTGGTATTGGCAAGTCCCAAAATTAAGTGCTCCTTGTGCACCTCTTTTAAGTCACTTCTTGGCTCATCAATCTCATACAACTTTCCTTCTTGAGCCAATTCTTTCTTCTCCTTTTCAAGTTCTTCTCTCTTAAGTACTTTCTGAAGCTCCCTCATTATCTTGTAGTCCTCACTCACTTGATAGGGTGTTAAAGGTACAAGAATGTGCCTTCGTCCTCCAAATACAAATGAGTATTTATTGGACTCCACTTGATATCGAACATCCCTACCGGCTAGCCAAGGTCTACCAAACAACATATGACAAGATTGAATGGGCAAAACATCACATAACACCTCATCTCGATACTTGTCAATGCTAAAATTCACGACCATTTGTTTGGTTACCTCTACTTCATAATTCTCAATGAGACATTGAAGTGTGTATGGCTTGGGGTGTCTTTGTGTAGGAAACTTCATTCTATCAACCATAGTGCAACTCACCACATTAGTACTACTCCTACCATCAATGACCAAGGAACATACCCAATCCATCATCTTGAACCTTGCATGAAATAGGTTCACACTTTGATCAAGTTCCTCTTTAGAAAGATCCCCCATGATTCTCTTTAGATCACAAGAAGAGTTCAAATCCTTCTCCAATTTCTCATCAACAACATTTGAGGTTGCTTCATCATGCCTAACCTTAGGTTCATCACAACTATTCCCAACCTCATATTCTATCACATTTTTAGCACAAGGTTCATCACACAAGATAACATTTGACCTCTTTTGTGGATAATTTCTAGCAATATGTCCTTCACCTTGACACTTATAACATCGAATGATAGAAGGAGAAGAAGATTGAGGTATATCATGATTACCTCCATAGGCTTGGTCTTCCCCTTTTGTGCTGTAGTTAGCTTGAATAGCTTGACTACCATCTTGGAACATTGGAAGACTCGCCATGTCGTCACTCATCCCATGATTTGGAACACCTTGACCACCATATCGATCACTTCGATCTTCACACCTTCCTCCTTCATTCCTATACCTATCTCCACTATCCCATTTTCCTTGACATCTCATGATGCCTTGGTTCATACCAAAGCCTTCGGGTCTTTCCCACCATTCATTCGGGCTAACCTCTTCACACATTTCATCATAAAGAGGGTTTTGATAATAGATATCTTGGTAGGGTACTTGTGGGTAGTGTTGTTGGGTTGGAACATAAGGTACATGCAAGGATGCATGTGATATATTTTGTGGAGGTGTTTGGCTTCTATCTTGGTTTTCCACAAAAGGACTCCTTTGTGGTGGATGATATGGTTGTGTATTTGGATGTGGGGTGACTTGCCTATCATAGCTTGGGTTCATTCGGAATGAAGTTTGAGGGTAGGATTGGTTCCAATTTGGTTGGGGGTAATATAGGTTGAATTCTTGACCCGAGGTCCTTCTTGTTTCTTCACTTTGACTTGTCATAAGGAACCTCCTTTCATTCATACTATCCATCCTTTTTACCCTTTCCTCTATACCTCCAAACCTCCCATTTGTTTCAACCACTCTTTCATTCATATTGGTCACCCTCCTTGACACATTGAAATTCGTCCCCATGTTGTTCACCAAGCTCCTTCCTCCATGGTTATAAGGAAAATGATTAGACATTGTACCTACAAAAACTCAACAAACAATATTAGTAGAAAAAAAGCCTCACATCACTCGTATGTAAACTCTCAACTCATCTTCTATGGCGTCGTCTCAAAATTGTTAGTGAACTAGCTCCACTCAATCAACTCAAGGTCACCTATCCTTTGTGGAGGAGTAGATTCTTGTGACTCTTGAAAGAAGGACGACTTGAAAGACTCTAAACGGACTTGAATCAAGAAATTAATCAACGAAACAAAACAAGAAAAGAAGAAGGAAGAAGCACGAAAGAATTCAGACTCAAGAATTAAGTAACAAAAGTAGGAGAAACCACTTGTTGTTGCTTAATTTGGAGAATCAAAGAGATGATTTGATGTTTAAAAACTAGTTAACAAGTAATTAAAGATGTTAATTAGTTGTTAAGTAGTTGAGAAATCTAAGAAAAATGAGTGTAGAAGAAGAAGTTTGAAGTTCCAACACTTAGAAAAAAAATTGGGGTCTTAAAAGTTCCAACACTTAGAAAAATTTTGGGGTCCAAAATTTGAGACCCCTAAAAAAAACTAAGTATAGAACCTGCAGATTTTTGCTCTCTGAAATTGGGCAACACGCGCTGCTGACGTGGCAGTCCACGTGGAATTTATTTATTTATTTATTTATTTTTTTATTTTTTTATTTTTTTTAAATTCCACTTGTGGATCCAACAAACATCTTTGACCACTTTGACTTGAAAAAAATTGGATCAAATGTACCTTTTGGCTTCTTCTTCTTCAAGATGTTCTTGATGAATATCAAAAACACCTAGAACACCAAGAACACACACTAAACACCAACACCTTCAAATGAGCTCGGAATTGGCTCAAATTTTAGGATTAGCTTCCCCTTAACGTAAGGAACAAACCCCAATGGTTTTTAATCTCCAATTCCTCCTCAATCAATAGACCCACTTTCAAAGTTTGTAAAGCTTCAAAAGCTCAAAACCCTTTAATGGCAACTTCACTTCTACAACTCCAAATCGCATGAAATTTGAAATCTAGACTCAAAAAATACTAGGGAACAAGAATCTAGTGTCAAAAATAAGAAATCAAACAAGAAAATTTTCGGATTTTTTTTTTTTTTTTGGATTTTGAAGATATCAAATTCCCAAGGCTTAGATTTGTGGAAACAAACCTAAACCAAGCTCTGATACCAAATGATAACGGGAATACAACAAACAAGAAGAAACGAAGGAAAAGATATGAGAATTAATAACTAGGAATTGAAATTATGGGCAACAAGGGGCTAAAACCCTCACCTCCCAATTGATTCCAACAACTAGATACTAATTCAACTCAACTAATCAAGGAAACATAAATGAAATCCACAAGTGGGAGACCTTCGATTAATTAAGTAAAGAAGTTAAACTAACAATCAAGAGAGTCACCCTAATCACTCACTAATTCCTAAGGGAATTACACTAAGCCTTACACTAGCAACTACAAGTTTTAGAGTATCAATCTTCAATATGAAAAAACTAGTCTTCCAAAATGAAGAAAAGCTACTACTTATACTAGGGAATAAGAAGACACTAGCTATTACAGTTTTGCCCTTAATGAAGTAAGGGCCTTGTTTGGTTGCCTTCTTTTGGGAATTCTTGAATTCCTCCTTCCACCTAACTTTAATGGACCACCCTCACATTGTATGCTTTCCTTTTCATGAACATCGTACGTTTCATCTATACCATCCATGCTCGTGTCAACCATGCTATCCATGCTAGTATCACCGTTCCTTAGCCATCAAGTTGGTTTGACTCAATATATCGATGTATGATGGTTTCTTGCTGAGTAGTGAGACTAGAAAGGGGACCTTTGATCTGAATGGTGTTTTTAGAATTGGGGGTAGTAGTGGTGTTCCTAGAATTTGTAGTTGATTTGATATCTATGAACTTCATGGTAGGCTTGTCACACTCCTTGTAGAGATTTGATGTTGTTTTGGTCTTTATGGATAGGTTGATCTAATTATTCACTTTCAGCCAGTTCAGACTTGGTGCAATTCAAAGAGGTCAGTTCTGGTCTATATTTGGGAGATTGTTCGTCTGTATATGATGCTTGTTACTGTAATTTATGATGATGGTGTTTCATTTGCAATCATGTTTTTGGTGGTCAAAATTGGGTATTTTACTAGATCTTAGCATAACGTTTCATCCATAGGCTGATGGTTAGTCAGAGCAGACTATTCAAGTTCTCGAGGATATGCTATAAGCATATGTTGTTGAGTTTGGAGGACAGTGAAGACCAGTTTTGGGTTTTGGTAGGATTCACATTAATGATAGCTACTATGTGAGTGTTCAAATGACTCTATTGAGGTGATGTGTGGTACAGAGTTCCAGGTTTCTTGTGTGTTGGCTTACTGCTTTAGAGGATTTGCTTGGGTACCGACTTGTTGCATCGTTCTTTGAAAAGAGTGCAGGTGATTTGGGAAAGGCTTCGCATAGTTCGGTCTAGGCAGAAGGGTTATGTGAATCAAAGAGTTTGTGAGTTAGAGTGTTGCGGAGGTGCCTTTTTGAATTAGCCTGGTTACTCACTTTGTAGGATGATCACCTTGGTTTATCCAGTGCCGGTGTTGTGTTGATACATTTCGATTGAGTTTTAAGTAGTTTAGTGGGATTCGGTTAAGTTAATTGATTGTTTGAATTTTGAGTTAGAGTATGTTATTATTCTGGTCAGACAAGTAAGAATCTCAGGTCTAAGGAGTTTTTCTTTGGTAAAGTTCTATGAGGCATCATCTAGTTTAAGAGACTCTTGGGAAGCCAAGCTCGACATACGGACCTTATATCCTCTAATTTCCAAGTCATTGGGTGCTTTCTATTTCTTAACTTTCAAGGATGAAAGTTCTTTTAGTAGTGGATGTTGTAATGACCCTCCAGGTCATTTTCTTTGTTTTTATGCATTTTTAGTATTTTGAACCGTAGAAGCTACATTTCATTTATGACTTTTTGGGACTGATGGTTCGGTTCTTGAGTAGTTCATTTGTGTTTTAATCCCATTTCCCTACTTTGAAACTCTTTAAGTTGAAAGGGTTGACTTTGGTTAACATTCAAAGTAAATGAGCTTAGATGAATATTCCATCAGCGTTGTTAGATCCTGAGTATGGACTTTGGGCTAATGGGATCTTTAGTTCGGGTCCCAAGACTTTCAAATTCATTTTGGGCTATTGGGTTGTTTTTGGCTAAATGTTAGTTTTAGGTATGGGGCCCACTTCTTATCGAAACAATCTCAGTTGGAAATTTCATGGATTTTGCTGAGTCTGAAATGTCATTTTTGGTAGGGTAGCATAGTTTTTTGCATAAACATGACCGCAGATGAATCTTGAGGGTCCATCCAAGTGTTTTGACTTGGTGATTTTGCTGGTTTTAGTAGCAACTAGTGCAGCAAAATCCAACCCTTCGCGTATGTGAGGTATTGGCCGTGTTTGTGAAGCTGCATATGCAATGGCCACATCACATCTGTGATGAAGGGCCCTAGGCCCCAAGCTTCCCTTTCTCTTAGCATTCGCGAGGGACATGCCGCCTATGCAAGGTCACATATGTGGCGGCCTTCTCGCGTCTGTGAAGGCCAATGCCTGGCAGTATAAATTCTCCCCCTTTGTTTTTACATGCCTTTTTCACGAAAATTCACCATCTTTGAAAGCTTGAGCTTAAGAATTCTCTGTGGGCTCAATTGTAAAGGTTGGGGTCGATTTCTTCTTGTCTATGGTCATTGTCCATCGATAATTTGTAAGTTTTTACTCTCAATCCTATTGATTTCTCCCTTAAAATTCTTTTTGACTCCTCTAAGTTTGGCGCTGATTCGGGCTTGATTTTTGGTCTATTTTGCCCAATAGTTTGAGCATATAATCCTTGTCCTGCGAGGGATATAATTGTGGATTTTATTTTTGGAATTTTCATGCGGGTCCTAGTGGTGGTTTTTCACCCGATTTTCAGTCTAAATTGTAAATTCACAATATGGATATCATTCTTCCCATTTTATGTGCAGATTGCTATTTGATAGCATGACAACAGTTGGAGGCTTCTCGGAGGAGAAAAGCTCTGGTTTAGCGGGTTTGAGTGTGTGTGTTCGTCTTTCTGGTAGGTTACGACTTTCCTACTTTTAGACTTAGATCATTTAAGGTACTTTTATGGTAGTTTGCTAATTATTAGGGGGATATTATGGTTTGGTTATGATGATCAGGTAATTATGATTCTTATAACTGATTTAGGTGCTTTAGCTTAGAGTTAGGGTTGGGGTCCTTAGTTTAGGATTATCCTTGTTCCTCTAAGGCTTTGCGTAGATGGAGTAGTATTTTTAGGATTAGAATTGCTTGCCTTAGCTTAGATAGGTTGCTTGCGGCTTTGAGGTGGTTAAGTTAGAGATCCTTAGTATAGAGTTAGCAAAATACTCTGTGGTAGATTAGGTGCTTTTTGTTTTATGTATATCTACCATTTCCTTTTCGTTCTTATTCTGTATATTATGTATCTGTTGGCCTATGGTCGTGGATGCTAGTTTGGATGGATTTTAGGTCAGTACATTTTGTCCTTATCTTAATTTGCTTAGTTTGTACCTTACCTTAATCTCAGGTTGTCGGTTAATCTAATTTAGATTAGATGGTGGAGTTAAGGATAAATTAGATGTCCTTGTTATTGGCCGGGGTAGTAGTACACGGTTAAGTAGTCTTTTCTACCCTAGATCTTGTGATTATCGCATTATATCTGCTTTCTTATGATATGAGATTGTCGGCACGAGACCATGGTATTTAAACTGGACAAGACTTCATGTGGGTATAATTTGCCTTAGCTTGACTTCAATAAATTATATGTTTTAGTTTGATTCGGTTAGTTGTGCACCTTAGACTAGTTTTAGTTAGATGTGTGCCTTAGGTGGGGTTTCATGGGGAGTTTATAATTAGTTTAAACTTTCTTAGTAATTTCTCTAGAATTGTAACCTTTTGTTAGTTAGTGGACCTTGGAATTCTCGGTGCGGGTTGATTGGACTTGGTAGTGATATTTGACGTGATTAATCATCTATGTTCTGGTATTGTGGTTGTTTTCTTCATGGAATATGAAAGACTTGGTTTAATACACTGTTTTTGGTTTCAGAAATGGATTTTTGATAACCTTTTTGGTAGTTTTGGCTTTCTTACGGAAAAATTGGTATATTTATGAAATATTGATTTAAGATAAACTTACATGCCCGAGGAAAAGTGTACTGAGTGGTTTTTATTAATTATAAACTTGCATGCTCGAGGGAAAGTGTTCTGGATGATTTTTATTGATTTTAAAATTACTAGCTCGAGGAGATCTGTGTTTCGGGCAGTTTTACTAATTATTTAAATATGCATTGCCCAAGGAGGCACATGTTCTAGGTGGTTTTTATGATATTCATCATGGTATGCTCATCGAGATATGATCTGATTTGGTGTATGAATTTTATGAGTCCCCCATGGGTCCTACCTTTGCAAGCTACGGCTGGAGGAGAAGTATACGGTACCATATGCACTTTACTCATCACATATCACATATCATGGCATGTTCCGCTTGTATTTCCCCATCAGGTTTGATTGTTATTTTGTATTGCGTGTTGTTTGTATCCTCTGGGCTTATGGGTGTCCGGTTATATCTATTGATTGTTCTTTGCATCTTACGGGCTTATGGGGGTCCGATTAGGTTATTGATTATTGTTTGTACCTTCTGGGCTTATGAGGGTTCAGTTAGGTTATAGATAATTTATCCTCAATGTTTTGAGTTATTTAGTTAAATTGCTACTTTGCGCTTCCTATTGAGTTAATTACCTACACTTTCTTTAATTGCCTAAGCTTTGACTTGTTAACCTATTTCCTTACGCCTTCCGGATTACTTATTTGTGCTTTTCATTGTTATCTGTCATGATCCAAAACCGGGCAATGATGACGCCTACATAACTCCCCGGTAGGCAAGCCAACCCAATAATGCGGAAGATAAATAAAGCAGTTTAAATAAGGAAATCGGAAGAGATATATAAAGGAAATAGGGCCAATAGCATTAATACATACCAACAGTACTAAATATACATAAATGGCCCTAAAGTGATCAAGAAGACAAAATATACACAAGAACCAACCCGGACAGACTATCCGGGTACAAGAGCGTCTAAAGTATGGAGTAGCTATACAACAGACTCTGTCTATCCAAAATATAAAATATAGACAGAAATGTAAAAGGAAAGCAGTAAAAGTCTCCAAAAAACTAGGAGCTCACCACGATCCGAACAACAGCTTGCCTCGCACGACAGGAGGATCAACAGGGGTGGCTCGTACTAGGTGTTGCATCAGAAAAAGATGCAAAGTGTAGTATGAGTACCAAAACAATGGGTACCTTGTCAGCATCATAGGCCGACCAAGTACAGAAAGATAATATAAATATAAATTACAAGAAGGTAAGCTAACTACAGAGATCCACCTAAATCTAGTTATAAAACAAAAAACCAAACTAACCGGGCTAACAGGGAAGAAGGTAACAACAATAATTAATCCAACAACAGACAATCCAAGTACACTCAAGCTGATGCAATGCAATGGGGGATGATCTGATGTGTGAGTGTATAAAAGTAAAAAGAGTAAAAACTTGGAATCTGATACCCCAGGGCACTCAGAATTTAACCTCAGGCTCATCAACAAATGCATAAAAGTAAAACCCAAATATGTGAGTGTCGGGGCACCCGAAATCAAACATCAGGCTCATCAATAGAAAGGTAAATGGAGAAAAGGTCCGGGAGCGTCCCTTGGACCGACATAAAAGTAGTACTTTTACTTTCCTTTCCAAAATCAATGGTAAAACTAAGATAGCTCCTTTAAAATCCAAAAATCATGATAATCATAGTAAATCTCAAGTTTGAACCAAAACCTCAAACATCTTTCCCTTTATGTACCGCTAGGTATGTAAATGCAATATGAGCCCACAAGGTTCCACTATCAAAGAATATTTCACACCACAAGGCAAACCAGGGCAAAGCACCCTCCAACAAGAAAGAATGACCTAAAACTCTGTCAAATCTGAGCTATGGCCTTGGGCCCACAGTTACACACACAACTGACAATAAGGCGAGAATAATGAAAATAACTACGAAAACCACTAAAAGCATCTACTCTACCTTTAAAAACCCCTAAAAGCATACTCAGGATTCTATGCTAGCCACAACAATACTACTAGCTCCTAGACTAAGGATAATAGTAATAATTCTAATATAATATCTGAAAAGGCCAATTTATTACAAGTCACAGGATTTAAGCCTAATACTACCCTAAGTTCCAACCTAATATTCCAGTAATATACAAGATATAAAATCTAACCAAACTCAGTCTAGGAAAGTAAATCGTAACCTACCTCGGAGTTGAACTGCAAACACGAACTGACACACGTGTTCCTTCCTTTCTCGAACAGCCTCAAAAATCCACCACGCTATCAAGAACACATTCCAGGTGTCAAGAAGAGAAGATTGACACCCATATTACTATACAAAAAAATTAGGCCAGAAATCAGGTTGGAAAATGACCTTTGGGGCCTGTACAATGAAACAGAAAACAAAATTCACAATTATGTACGTAACGAGTTAACAAACCCATGCCCAAAAGTTGGGTGCAAACAGGACTCATTTCAGGGCCCAAAATAACCCCGAAGTCCTCTTGATCAAGAAGGAATTTCAAATAGAGAGTTGAGGAATTTAAGGGTTGAACTTACTAATTTAGAGTGCATGAGTTGACCACGGACTGGAACTACAATCACTGCTATCCTTGGGGAAAGATGGAGTTGAATTTGGAAGTTGGAGCTCTAATTTAATGGAGAAAATGAGTTTGGAAGAAGAGCCAACGCCCATGCCCTCGAATTTATCTAAGGAAAATGCCACTACACCCTGTAGTCGGTCAAATCAATTCATCAATACACAAAACAAACCATACCCTCAGTCGTCACCTCAGTCAGCTAATAGTAACCCATATCTACATACAAGGAGTCATCTCCCTCCTTTTTCAAACCGAATGGAACCCTTTCCAAGGATACAATGAACCTGACAGACTCTTTCTCAGGAGATCCTGGAGTTGTTCCTTTAGCTCCCAGAACTCTACTAGCAACACTCAATAAGATGGAACAAGCATAGGTCGAATGCCAACTCAACCACAGCGTTACAGCTAAAACTCAACTAGAATGGAAACCAAGGAAAACCACGAAAATGACCCATATACCTGCCAACTTCCCCAACCAACAATTAAAGAAGGTGAATCCTAACCTCCCGAGAAAAGCAAAGCCAACCAATACCCACTTGCATCTCCAACACCATTCTCCTTAAGAGAAAACCACTTTCTCTGGTACACAACCATCGGTATAACACCATACCAATGGAAAGAGTTCTAGAAATGCTAGATAACAGCCAGAAGATAGAAAGACCAGTGCCTAGCCTGCTACTGCTTCGGATGGATAATACGACGTTACTACTCTCCTTCACTGGCCAGGAAAAAACCACCAAAGACTGCTAGAAATTGAAATACTCCAACTAATTCTAGAACCACACCAAAAACCATAATTAAAGCTAACAAGACTTACCCATGAGTCCAAACCCTGGGTAGTCACCTCCCAAAGTCAACACACCCCATCCACAACTAAAAAGAATTCAACTACCTAGAAAATCTCACGCATAAATACTACAAACTCGAATAGTAATACAACCAAAAAAGAAATAGGTAGGCATATATACATCCTTACGAAAAAAGGTTAGATCCATAGGGAAAACACTGCCAGCACTAGTAGATGGTATCAAAAGGCCTTACATGTAGCAACGATATATGGAACCTCCACCTCTGGCCTACCAAGAGGCCCATAGAACTGACTGTGTCTATCACTGTACTGAGTAGTCGATGCTGAAGGCTTGATCAACCCACGCTGGGGAAAATCTCTAGAAGAGTGACCAATCACTCCATAATCACTGTAACTTACTACTCGTCAGTGGTTCCACTTCTTGGATATGCCCGGAGGTTACCATCCTGAGGTTGTCCATGAGTTCTATGCCTCATACCAAGCCAGGCAAGACTCCATGAAATACACATGCAATGTTGATAATTTCCCTTATTTGACTCAGTGTTAGTTCGAGGTAAAGAAGTTCGCGTCACTCTTGCTAATATCATTCCTTCTATTAGGCCACCCTGATTGACCCAACACCCAAATATTAGGCTAAGGTCCTTCTAAAGAAGAAACCACTAGACTAGGCTGCCTCTATCATCGCTCCTGCAACACCTATTTGGAAAACTATGGGGGCATCATTCCACGACAAAGTCTTCATTTTGAGGCTAGCCCATGGTATGATTTTGTCTGCTCGCATTTTTTACCTTCTAAAAATTATCAGAAGGTTACACAAGAAGAATTCATTCTAGTAGCATCCATCATGATAGGCGAGCATGTGAATTTTGGTGAGACTGCAGCGGTGGTGATTAAGAGGAAAGAACATCAGCCTGGTGCTTCGTTCCCTTACCTAGTGCTTATTAGCAAGTTGTGTGCTCAGGCTGGAATAGAGTATTTCCCTTTTTATAAACCCACACCTGCAACTGGAGTACTTGACATCGAAAAGAAGAAGGACACTAATGCTCCTAAAATGAAGAAGTGCAAGATGCAGACTTTTGCCGATGTGTAGACTCTAGAAACTGAACTCAAGCCCACTGCCTCCTCTCCTACTAGATCTGTTACTGGCACTCCCAACCCTGCAAAGTTAGGAATCCCATCAGTTGATACCCCTCCTAGGCCTTCACCTTATCTCTCAGCTTCAGCATCAACTGGCTTTCAGAAGTTGGTCAACATGACATACTCCCATGATAATTAGTTGACCACTCTGGCCGAGAAGCTTCCAGACATGATTTAGAGGGTTGTAAAGAATGCTATGAATAAGGTGGTGGACATCGTGTCTAAATTGTGAAAAAGGGTGGACATTGTGGAGAAGGTTGTGACTATGCTCAGGAGGGATTTCGACAAGGCCAAAGGGAAGGCACCAATGGCGGCTGTAGATTTGAGTGCTTTTGAGGATGCCATGGATGCAGCCTGCCCCCCTCCTGGTCCAGTGGATACTTTATTTACTGCCTTGGGTTGAGAGGATGAAGAGCTTGATGATGCCCTGCATCCAGGTTTGCAGCATGTATTATATGAGTCCCAGCATACATCACAGTCGCACCATAGGGGAGCATGCACCAGTGCAGAGGCAGTGGAGCAGGAGGAGGAAGAGGAGGATTAGCTAGTACAAGGAGTCTTTGCAATTTTCCCTTACTTATTTTGTGCTTAAGAATAGAGGGCAATGCTTTATTTTAAGTGGGAGAGGGGTGCATTTATTTTATGATATTGTTGGTTGTTGCCCTTGTTGGGCTTTGAGATATTATTTTTATTGCCCTTGTTGGGCCTTTTTGTTTTCTTATTAGACAGTTTAGCCCTTATCGGGAATAGTTTGGATGATTATGGTGTTGCCCTCATTAGGACCTTTATTTTTCTTAATGCTTAAATTGTGCCCTTGTCGGGCTTATCATATTATTGTCTGAGTTGCGATATTGTCGGGTTGGTCCTTCATGCTCTATTGTTTCACTACCCAAGCTTTTCAAACACGCTTAGCGCATATGCCAGGCCTTGTTCTTAATGATCAATGAGCGCAAAACACCATTTTTGCCTTGTTAATAGTAGATTAGTAGAATAAACTTTAATGGTTCTTTTCATACCACAGTTCTTTCCCAAGGAGCAAATATTTTCTTTTGTTTATTTTTGTGTCAAATTGGGTTGATGTTTCCCTATGATAGACTGAGAGGCAATTTTCTTAAGAGAAAATGCCAAGTTTTAGTGTTAAATTGAGTCCGTGTTTTGTTTGTCTTGAAATGGGCCCACCAAAAATATTTCTTGGCAAGAAATTTGGAAATTGAAGGAAATGATGAAAAATGATTTTTTTGTCTAAAAGCATTCTCTTGTCATGACTTGCACATTCCCCATTTGGCTTGATCGATTCACAAATAAGTGTGTAGAAAAACTCAGAATAGCTTGTCAAAAGTCATTTGTTCTAATTGATTTCGAGACTAGTTGTGAAATTCTTGTGTTGTGATGCCTTGTGTGGTAAGGTTTTACTTTTTTCTTGTGCATAAGTGTTGTCTAGAACTTGCCCCCAATGCGATTCAAGGAAAAATCTCTAGGTGTTTTCTAGCTTGGAAGATGACCTTAGGCCCTTTTTGAATAAGTCACTTTACCCTAATGGCCTTCCTTTTACATTGATCCTAGTAAGCCACTTTGAGCTTTTGACTTTTCTTTGGCACCTTGTTAGACACCTTGACCCTTTTTGGATTCTCTATTATTGCACCCATCCTCCCTAATGGCTAGAAAGTTAAATGTAGGCTAAAAGCCTAAGTTTGGGGGAGAATTGAAATGTCAACATAGGCAAAAGCCTAAGTTTGGGGGAGTATGCACAAATTGTGGAGAAGAAAAGGACATGCACTTCAATGCAAGGTAGCACCTTATGATCGAAATGATAATTGCTTCAATAATCCTTTATGAAGAGAATGAATGGAAAAGAAAGAGGAAATTGGTGCTACCAAATGAATGAACCAAAAAGGTTTTGAATGAATAAGTTAAAAGGGAAGCTTGGGTTGTGTGAGGGAGAAATAAGGTGAAGTATATGTTCAAAAATGTGAGTGGTGCTTTGAATGATCACGAGTAGCATTAGGGAGGTTTATTCACTTGAGCCAAATGTAATCCTTACCTTGACCCTAGCCAACATCATTGCCTGCAAGTCCTTAGGGATTCCAAGATTGGTAACTCTACATTAGTGGCGAATTACATGAAGGGAAAGCCTATGGTTCAATGCATATGCACTCGAACTTCTTTGAGAGAGTGAGAGTCTCTTTTGTTCTCTTAAAATCCCTCTATTATGAATTGCATGAATTTGAGTGAGGATTCTCTCTTGTGGTGAGTGGCATCACATACTTGAAATGAATAAAGAAGTATCTATTTCAATTGAGAGGAATGAATGATACAAGTTATGTGTCGAATCTCTAGGCAAACCTTGAAGGTCAATGCCAATGACTTGAGAAGCTTGATAATATTGTTTTGAATGAAAAATCCCCTTCTTCTGAATGAAAAATGAATCTTTTTTTATAAGAGTTTTTGAAATGAGTACTTGCCTTGAGAATATGGTGATACCAATTGAGATGAACATCATAGTTGAGTCTTTTTCCTTTGAATCTTTTGTTTGTAGTTTTCTTAAGTTTTAAGTCGATATAATCTTGTGTGCATCCCTTGTGTTTTGAGAACCTATTTCAATACTTACATTGTGAGTATCTTGCTTGAGGACAAGAAATATTTCAACCTAAGAGATTTGATAAGTTGGTAATCTACCAACTTATTGAGCCTTTATTCATGAATTATTGCCATATTTTGATGAGAATTAGAGGTATTTATTGCCTTTCTTGTCATAAATGTAGGTACTCTTGGTCGAATAGAGAAAGAAAAGGCTTTGAACCCAAAGAGTTCAAAGTGGAGTTAAAAATACGAAGATGATCAGATGGGGAAGATTTTGTCATGAAGGGGGAATGGTATGCAAGCCGCATAAGGAAACCTGCATTTTGTAGGTGTCAGCACCCATGAAGGATCAGAAACTGCCTGAGTAGTCACACACATGCCAGTCCCACATTGCCATGGGCTATCGCCCATCCTTTCTCATCTGAAGTTGCACCCTAGTAGGACATCACAGCCAAGGAAGTTGGGCACCTGCGAGCCGCACAATGCCAGGTGCCTTCGCACCTTGCTTCAAACATACCCCAAAAGGCAATTTTCTCCAAATTGTTGTGACATATTTGGGAAGGTTCTAAAACCCTTTTTGGGTCCGTACACTAAGAATTTAATCATTTTTTACTTTCCCAAGGAAGAGTATTGAGAGTATACTTTTCTCTTCTTCTTCCTTATTGAAAAACACCATTTGTAAGGAATTTTAAGCTTGGAATTTGAACTTAGCTTACAATATGAATGGAATTTTGGGAAACCCATTTGGTATATTCTCTTGTTCCTTTAATATAAGCAGCTGAATTCTATTTTAAGGGTATGTGCATGATGGGTGTTTGAATTTGGGAATGGGTATTGATTAATTGTGCTTATAATTGATTATTTAGTATGGGTCTATTTAATCTTTTATGGTTTAATTATAAAATTGATGGTTACAAATATTGATTGGGTTTACTAATTTTGTACTCTCTTGAAAGAGAAGTTCATAAATTGGGTAAGAATTCAATAGTGGGGATTTGGGATTTCCACTATAGATTAAGGCTAGAAAGAGCTTGATTGATGGAAATTCTCATCTAAGAATCAAATCCAGAGATAGTTTGATTCACCCAAGAATTTATTAGTTTGTTTAAGGTAAAACTATGAGGCTTGAGCAAAGAACATAGTACATATATTTGGAGGGTTAAAAGACTACCAAATATAGCTTGAACCAAGCTACCTATACCTTTAATTGAGAATTTGCATGATTAATCAATTCCCTATCCCATTGTAGAACCCTACCGAAAGCATACCCCTAGTTTTCCTTCTCTTGATTTTTCTAATTGTGTTTACGTCGTTCTCTTGTTGCTTGCTATTTAAATATTTCCCAAAGATTTTCGCCCAACTTTTGCATTTATTTGCTCAAACACTTGCTCACTCTAGTGAATTGAACTCTGATGTTTAGTGGGAAGCCATCCCATTCTCCGTGGATTCGACCATGACATCCCATTGGGTTACTTACTTGTTTTGTTTGGCGATTGTTACCACCTCCTTCGAGAGAGTATTTTGAACCTCATCATGCATACATTTACTTATCCTTCAATGTATAGAAAACAATCCTCAAGTATTGTTCGTACTTATCTCTACACCTAGAGTAGATCAATATGTCATCGATGAAAAGAATCACAAATGAATCCAAGTAGGTTCAAAATAACCTATTCATCAACTCCATAAATATTGTTGGGACATTCACCAACCCAAAAGACATGACAAGGAACTTGTAGTGGCCATATTGAGTTCTTAAGAATATCTAAAGCCCTGATCTTCAACTAAAGGTAGCTCAATCTTAAATTAATCTTTGAGAACACTGATGGACCCTGAAGTTGATAAAAAAATCATCAATACATGGTATCAAATATTTTTTCTTCATAGTCACCTTATTCAACTGCCAATAGATGATTCACATCAGCATAGAACCATCTTTCTCCTTCACGAATAATAGAGGAGCACCCTAAGGGGGAAACTAGGTCTAATGAACTCCTTACTGTTATCCTGCTATTTCTCTTTCAATTCCTTCAAAATCAGCCGGAGCCAATAAGGTATAATAGAAATGGGTCAAGAGCCCAGCTCTAATCAATCCTGAAATTAATGTTATGGTCTAGTGGAATACCTTGCAAGTCTGTATGAAAGACCTCAAAAAACTCACTCATCACATGAGCTGACTTAAGTGAAGAAGTATCAATACTAGTATCCTAAATATGTGCTAAGTAAGCCAAATACCCTTTCTGTACCATCCTCTTATCCCTCAAAATGAAATCACCATGTTCAGGGCCTTTCCAACCATACCCATGCACACCAAATGAGAAATACCAGGAATAACTAAAATCACGTTCTTGGCATGAAAATCAAAGATAGTATGATATGAAGACAGTCAATCCATACCTAAAATTGCCACCATATCAAGAATAAAAAGATCCATCCAAGTATCATACCCTATCAAAGTCACAACACTAGATCAATACACTTGATCTACTACTAAAAAATCACCTACGAGGGTGAAAACATGAATGAGAAATACCATAGAATCATCCAAGTGCATAGAAAAATAGAAAGAGACATGTGAATAAGTAGAACCAGGATCAAAAAACACCAAAGTAAGCCAATGGCATACTGAAATAGTACTTGTAATGACTGCATCTAAAGCATCAGACTTTGGTCTACCCAGAAAAGCATAACACTGACCATGTTCTCCCTTGAACTCTGTGCCTCCATGATCAACTCCATGATATGTTAGTGACCACCTCTAGCACCTCCTCTAGTGGGTTAAACCTGAGCCCAATGAGCCTGAATTTGTGAACCCTATTGCGTCTGGCCCTACCCTTTCCTGGGACACTCTCTAGCAAATTGACCCAACTCTCCACAATCAAAATACCCACTATCGATAAAAGACTAATAAGCCAGTTTGAATGAACTAAAGCATCTGTCATGACTTGAGTACCCAGAATGAGAACCTCTAGACATTTTTCTTAAAATCTAGATGCCCTGACTGCTACACCCAAAATAACCATCATTGGAAGCTTGTAATGCCATAAGAATAGGTTTGTTAGGCTGATAATAATGACCTCAATAAGAGAACTCCCTGCCTCTTGATAATGAACCACTAAAACTACCATGTTTACAAACCCTCTAATCATCGCCTCCATAGGCACGACAACAAATCAACTCAATACTCTTTGCATAATTAATAACTATCGAAAAAGTATCCCAGTAGTGACTAGATAATTTGTAGACAAATAGAGAGGAGTAATCAACCCTCACACAAACTTTCTAATCTATAACTCCTTCATAGGCAAACTCATTAATGCATGCCTACACAAGGCATGGAACTTTGTCTCATACTCAGTGATGATCATGGTACCCTGCTCGATCTCATCAAACTAGTTTCTTAGACTCTATCGCTCCTACTATGAGGCACAAACTTCCCAAAGAAGGCCTCAGAAGCAGTGTCAAAGTCATAGAAGGTAGCACAATTGGTATGCAATTAAGATAAGACCTCTACCACTGGTTCACTAGACCTATGATTTGAAAAGTAGTGTAGTCCACACCATGAGACTCAAAAAAACTGAGGTTATACAATCCTTCCAAAAAACTGACTAAAAACTCATTGGCATCCTCAGGTGCACTGTGAATCGGGGAGGACCCATCCTAACAAATCAGTCAAATATCTCCTAATCCTCAATTTTCATCACTAGCCTAGTCACAACTAGTGGAGAAACAAGTGGAACTGACAAATCATCAATGCGAGGATCTACAACACCATCTAGTTGTACCTCGAGAATCTGAAATCATTGAACCAATATATGATCTGGAGTCTAAGCTCCAACTCTAGTCTGAAACTTGGGGGTTGCAACTTGCACCTAATACCAAAACTTAGGCAAAAGCTGACCCTACTAAACTATTTGGCAATGGCGCATAGCAGCCACACACAATCAAGAAAACAAACAAGTATATCTCGGCTTAAAAATCAGCCCTCGGCCATCAAGGCCCCTATCAACAACTCTAGAAAGAAGACAACTACTCCTAACAGTTCATATAAAGTAATAAGCAGGTAGCACAAAAGTCCTGTTTGGGCCGTCGAGGCCGCCATGATATCTAGGAAGGCATAAATGCTATGCGGTATTCAAGGCCACCATGATCTCTATATAAAAACAGAGAACATGTATATATAATGTAAACTAGGCCACTGAGCCGCTAAACTGCCCAAAAAAAACAACAACAAGGCCCAATTGGCTAACAAGTTATAGCTAATGAACATACAAGGCCAAAATGGCCACCATCATAGCTATGCAACCCAACAAACTAGTCTGCAAGCTCCTATGAATACAATACTTTGTGGGATTGGGCCCCAATCTACCCAAAAACTATAAATAGCAAAATGGCAAACCTATGAGACTGGCAACCCCTGAAAAGAAAGGAGGCAACCAACCCATTGAAAGCTCGGTAATGCTACTCGACAAGTGTGCATGGTCATCTCTCAGAACCTGCAGGCATGAATGTAATGCCCCTATGCAGTGGGGAATTAGTATGAAATAATGTACCGAGCATGTAAGGAAAACTAAAAACTGAAACTGAAGTGAAGGAACTGAACAAAAGGTCAGGAGAAAAACATAAATACAATAACTTACCTTCCTACAATAAGATACCATCTAAAGCACATATCAAATAATAACCTTACCTGGCCCCCATAATCCCGGCAGGTACAAATAGCATACAATTGCCATAAGTCCTAACATGTGCAAACAGTCACTAAATACCCATACTGGCCCCCTTACCTGGACCCCAATGATGATCTGATCTGAACTGTCTGAATGTACATGTTCCGTGAATCAATACAACTCTGAAGCTCAGTGGTATCATATAAGTGTTTACCATAGGTACAGCCTGCACATCCTATTGGTATGGTCTACCCAGCCCAAAGGTGCGGTAATGTAATGTAATTGCTACCCTGTAGGTATAGCCTGCCCGTCCTGTAGGTATGGTCTGCCTGGCCCAAAGGCACGATAATATAATGTAACTACTGCCCCGTAGGTACATCCTTCCCATCCCATAGGTACTGTCTGCCCGGCTTGAAGGCACGATAATAGTAACCAGAATGTAGGATCCAAAACCCTGCAGTGTTAGTATTTGTTGAGGCCAAAACAAGCTCATAGGCGGTAGAAAGATGATAAAAATAACACAATAACATCATGTAATCACAAGTGACCTCAATACAATCATAACATGCTTTTCTAGGCTACTAGGTAAGGAATAAAGTGTTGCTGATAGTCGCTATATCATGTTGTAGAGCAAAGCTCAATACTATAAGGCCACTAGTCAAATAATGACGTTACACATGCTATACAAGCTTTGGCATTAAATGCCATGCCAGAAAGTGAAAAGAAAGCCTTAACATACCTGTCAACTGAAGCCCCAAAGGTGTTACTATAAAGCTTGACCAACCAAATGCAAAACAATAAATGTGAGAATCAACAAGGCTGCAAGAATGAGCCATAACCAATCGATAAGGCATCAATGTCATACTTGTGACCAGCCAAGTCCAAATCATAAAATGAGGCTACTAACAATAATAAACAACAGCTAAATCCAACAACAATAAGATAACCACATCTCGAAGGAGCAACGGGTTCCCAAGGCACTATTTCATGGCATACTTCAAGTCATTCAATCTAATAACCATCTTACATGACTCCAATAAGAATTAAACCAACTCCCCAATCCCTCCAGAACCTTAACACCATCAGTACACAACAATAATAACCAAACGTGATAAGATAAAGGGGCTGTCCAAAGACACGGTATCCAAAACACCACTTTCTTTCTCATAAAGCTGTAAATATGATGCTAAAACACGTAATTATAAAGAAGGGTCATAGGAGGGATATTTCCTTGACAAAAATATTCAATATTCCAATTTGAACAACCTTCCTCCTTGCAGGAACAAGAAACATATCCAAATTCAACAAGAAACTACTACAAGTTATCGACAATTACAACTTTTCAAAACTAGAAGCTTAAAATCTCAATTCAACAAGTAAATAAGTGTACGGGATCCTTACCCTACCAATACAACTCTGTAGCTACTATCCAATACCAATAATACCCTGGAACTCTCGTTGTCCACACCCTAAAATACAAGCACCACAATAAACACGGAGAAAAATATGTCAAGACGATGAGCTCAACGTGTAGAAAAACTTTTGTGAATCCCTTAAGCTCTACTTGGCAAACTTTAGGGAGTATTTTAGTCTAGGGAGAGCTTCAGCTATTTCTTAAGGCTTGGACAAAGATTTTTTGAGAGAAAATGAATTTCAAACCTGAAATCTCAATATATATCCATTCCACCAACTTGGGCCTACCTTGACGTGCCTGCTTGTGCAGTCTTACAAAAACGTGAATATCTCCTTTTTCTTTAGTCGTATGAATGAACAGTTCGATCTGTTCAAAACTAGACTCGTAGACCTTTGACATGGTAGGTCAGATCCTTCTAACTCTTTATTTATTTTGCAATTTGCTTGACTTCAAAAGTTAACTGTCATGCCCTGAGCCTACGCCCTAGACGTAATATGGGACCTGAGACCACAAGTGATCCCAAGATAACCCTTCTTGTTGGCATGATTCATGAGCAACTAAATAGAAATAGATAAACTGAAGAATATTATGCGGAAGCTGAAATATATGATGAGCTCTTAAGGAATACTGTAATAAACTGAAGTTTTATAAACTGAAATACAACTCTTTTGAAAAAAATGATACAGTTGACTGAGTGACTGTCTATGAAGCCTCTACTAACACTGACTAAAGTTAGCCGGGACATGACCCCCAATTATCTTACGTCAATGCATAATAACTGAATTAACTACTAAAACTACTAACGGGCTAGAGTTCCTGAAGAAGGAGAATTCAATCTCTACTGACTCAGAGCTGTGATCCATCTGACTATGATCGTGGGAGCTAGCACTGAAACCTACATCATGAAACGATGTAGCACAAAAAGGTATGCGATCAGTACTTAGAATGTACTGAGCATGTGAGATAAAGTACTAACTGTAAATCATGAAAAGATACATGTATACTGAAAGCATGGCTGAAAACTGAACTATGTAAACATGTATATATTAGAACATAACTGAAAGCTGGACTAAGTATGGATATCTGAGAATGCATAAGTCAATGCTATAAAACATGGCCTCTTTTACTGAAGAGTATAAAATGTTTCTGGGTTGTAAACTGTGAGATACATAGACTATGAGATAACTAAGCATGCTAGAAATATTGATGAGTTGTTTAAAACTGTAAGTTGCATCTGTAGTACTCAGGCCCAAACATAATATGAACAAAATCTGATATGTAAGGATATTCTAAAAAATGTAATTTAAAAAATGTAAAATTGGACTAAGGGCCTAGTACATAATTACTGAGTCTAATTCTGTGGGAGAGTATGTTAACCGACATAAACCATGTGAGCTAAATATGGAGTTCGATGCATACGCCCCATCGAGAGGACCCAATATACCTTGCCAGGGTATAAAGACATGGCTGGTGTGATCACTAGTTTTGGGACCCAACTGAGGGGCTAAATAACCTACGGTGGCACATAGTTCTGAGAATTTAGGTACGCTGAACCTTAGTCCAACTCGGTGCTAAGTACTACTCCCAAACTAAATTCTAATAGCTCTTTTAAAACTGGAGCTCTGGAATGCTGCATCAGAACTTAAGTAAACTGAATGATTTCTGAAAGACTGCATAACTAAAAACTATTCATAAAGCATGTGGACATATCTAGATGTCATATCATGAAGCTTACTGAGTTTATAATCATTGATGGAATATCCATATACCATGCTAATCACGAAACTTACTAAGTTCATCATTATTGATGGCATGTCTTAAAGGTCTATATTTAAAACATATGCTTGTAAAACATACTAAAGGTAAGCTGAATCCTGCTAAATCATGCATAGTTCTTTCTTACTAAAATAACTGGATTGAAAATCATGCATACTTATATAGACTGAATGCTGACAATCTGAGCTGAGCTCTAAAGGAGAAGTTAACTCATGAGAAGTTTCGAAGAAAACCTGTAGACGGTAAACTGACTAATTTCATACTTGTAAAGTAATTTAGGTCAAATTCTGAAGAAAATCCATTCTTATGAAAATACTATAATTTTAAGCTAAATTCTCGATTTCTTAAAGTTCTTGTAAAGGCTCATGCAAGTCACTGAAAACATGGTGTAAATCTTTTAAAATAATACATAAATCAAGTAGGAATCATAAGAATTGAATTCTGTAAAATTAAGCATGATTGGGTAAGAACCCTAGTTTCACAACTTGTAAAATCGTATGAAAATCTGAAACGTTGATCATATGGGCGAACTAAACCCTTATTGAACACCCACATGCCTGGTGGAAGATGATTCTTGAATTAGTGAAGGAGGTAGAAGGTGATTCTTGAATTAGTGAAGGGGTTCTGAAGCTTTGGAGAAGGAAGCCCTAGGTTGAACTTGGAGAAGAACGCTCTTTTTCTCCTTGAAACTGACTTGAGAGAAACTAACTTGTTTAAATAAAAGTGCTGAAAAGAAAAATGTGATGAAAATACCCTAAGGGTCCTATTTATAGGCAATAGAAAACCAAATCCGAACGCATCCAAAACGGTCGCCAAAATGGACCGTTGTCTTGAGCATTTTAACTCCTTGAAATTTTGGAGTTTCTGGTTCTGAAAAACAATTGGGAAAATGGACCATTGTCCCTTCCATTTTAACTTGCAAAATTTGATGGACTTCTGGTCAGACAGACGTCTTCTTGGTAAACTGATCATAACTTTTCACTCCAAACTCGGATGAATGCAAGGTAGGTGGCGCTGGAAAGAAGATTCAAAGATATTTAATTTAGTGGCTTATAGGCCACCTAAATCTTTATATTCTAGGAGTTATGATCATTTGAAGTTGACCCTTGAAAAATCTTACACTAAAACTCAATCGGTAAGGAATCTTTCAACTCAACTTTGAGCTAGAGGTTCTTTATAAACTCAATTCTCTTTGCCTTGCTTGTAGTTGATCACATATGGAAAGGTCTCAATGAATTCAACCCATTTGGAATGTCTCTTGTTCAACTTGGATTTCCCCTTAAGATGTTTCAAGGACTCATGATCGGTCCTTATCACGAACTCTTTGTGCCACAAGTAGTGTTGCCAATGAGTACCGAAGAGTAGATCCCTTTAGTTTTTCACTAAAGTAAGCCAATGGTTTTCCCTCTTGCATCAAGACACCACCTATCCCAACACCTGAAGCATCACACTCTATCTCAAAAGCTTTATCAAAATTAGGTAGTTGGAGTAATGGGGAGGAACTTGCTTGAAAGGACTTCTCATGTTCTTCCCCCCACACAAAATGTACATCTTTCTTGATCAATTCGGTTAATGGGGAAGCAATTGAACTAAAACCCTTCATAAAACGCCGGTAAAAGCTCGCCAACCCATGAAAACTTCTTACCTCAATTGCATTGGATGGGGTCGGCCACGTCCCACCTTTTCTTCATAAACCTCTATACCACTTGCACTAACCACAAAGCCCAAGAACACTACCTTTTCAACACAAAAATAACACTTCTTGAGATTCGCGAATAACCTTTCTCGTAGCAAAACATCAAACACTTGTTTCAAATGGCCTACATGCTCTTCAATTGTCTTGCTATACACAAGTATGTCATCAAAGTACACAACCACAAACTTGTTGATGAAAGGTTTTAGAACACGATTCATCAACCTCATGAAAGTTCTTGGACCATTAGTCAAACCAAACGGCATCACAAGCCATTCATACAACCCAAATTTTGTTTTGAAAGCCGTCTTCCGTTCATCACCCAGTTTCATTCGAATTTGATGGTACCCACTCCTAAGATCATCCTTTGAGAACACACTTGCTCCACAAAGCTCATCCATTATGTCATCAAGTCTAGGAATTGGATGCCTATACTTGATTGTAATCTTGTTCACGGCTCTACAATCAATGCACATTCTCCAAGTACCATCCTTTTTGGGAACAAGGATAACTAGTATGGCACACGGGCTTAGGCTTTCTTTGATCAATCCCTTTTCAAGGAGTTCTTCCACTTACCTTTGTAGATCCTTGGTCTCTTCCAAATTACACCTATAGGCTGGTCGGTTAGGAATTTATGACCCTGACACGAAGTCAATTTGGTGCTCAATTCCCCTCAAGGGTGGTAGTCCCTCGGGCATCTCATCCGGAAATAGTTCATC
This sequence comes from Jaltomata sinuosa, assembly GCA_003996215.1. Classification (NCBI taxonomy): domain Eukaryota; kingdom Viridiplantae; phylum Streptophyta; class Magnoliopsida; order Solanales; family Solanaceae; genus Jaltomata; species Jaltomata sinuosa. The sequence goes on from QJPP01004997.1 coordinate 28,910, forward strand.
ATAGTCCTGCAAAAGAGAAGAAACAATACTAGGCAAAATGCTAGTATCTTGGTTAGCATGCAATAAAAGATTGGTGTTGACAAGGCACACTAAAAAGCGTTCCTCATCCATACCCTTTAGACAATTGTTTGGCTTGGCTATCATACACATGTTCTTCTTATTTTTAGCCAAGTCACTTCCCTCTTTGGAACAATGGTGGAACTTTCACCTTCACTCTTCGCTTCTTCCACCCTTATTCTATCTCGAAGCTCCTTCATAGCCCGATAATCCTCACTCACTTGGTATGGGGTGAGAGGTGCAAGTACATATTTCTTACCATCAATCACAAAAGCATACTTGTTGGTCCTTCCATAGTGCACAACATCTGTATCAAATTGCCAAGGCCTCCCCAATAATACATGACAAGCCAACATGGGTACCACATCACAAATCAACTCCTCATTGTACTTGCCCACACTAAATCAAATACTTGCTTGTTTGAGGACCTTCATCTCTCCACTCTCATTGAGCCATTGTAGCTTGTACGGGTTGGAATGCCTTCTTGTTGGAATTTGCATACGCTCCACCAAAGAACTACTCACCACATTAGTGCAACTCCCACTCTCAATAATCAAAGAACACAACTTATCTTGGATCTTGCACCTAGCATGAAGCAGATTCTCCCTTTGGTCAAGTTCTTCTTTGGCAAGGGCTCCCATAATTCTCCTCACAACATATGAAAGGTTGGTATTTACCTTCAACTCTTCATTATCATCAAGTAGGGGTTGCCCCCTTTCCATGAAGCAAGAAAAATTTACCCTCTCATCCAACCTTTCTTCCTCATCCCCCGAAGCTACTCTCTCCCCTTCCCTTTATCCCCCTCTCCCTCACTTCTTTCATCATGCTCATTTTCCTCATCAGTTTTATACCCATCACGAAAAGCAACAATTGTCCTTCTATTAGGACACTCACTAGCAATATGTCCCCTCCCTTGACATCAAAAGCATTGGATGGTAGAGGGTCGAGGAAAGTTGGGTTTTTCAAAGTTACCTCCTTTCGGCTTGTCATTCCCTTTGGCTTTGTAATCAACCTTGACTTGAGTGTCTTCACCACTACCTTTAGATGATTCTCGAGGAGTTGGGGTCTTCCACTTATCATTGTTTTTACTCCATGAGGAAGTTGGAAAACTCTTGGCCTTGTATGTCTTCTCATCTTTCAAATCCATTTTGACCTTAGAGGCATCATGAAAAGCCACTTCAAGATTCTCATAGTGTTTAAGTCTCAAAGGCTTCAAGATATCGGGCCTCAAGTTTGCCATGAATCGTATCACCATGTATTGCATATGCTCCTCAAGCTTGGACTTCATTCTCAAGTTCTCAAATTCATCATAGTATTTTCCTAACACTCTTGGTACCTTGCCTAAGCATGTACACCTTGTTGAGAGCTTCTTGGTAGTAATCCAGAGTCAAATACCTATACTCCATTAGACCAACCAACTCTTGCCAAGTGGGAAACTTATAGCTATGACGACCCTCTCGTTCCCTCCTCTTGGATTCCTACCATGTGGAAGCATATCCCTCGAATTGAGTGAGGGCATACTTCACCTTCAATGATTCCGAGATGTTATTAGTAAGGAAAATCCGTTCACTTTGTAGTTTCCATTCAAGAAATTCATCCGGGTCACTACTTCCCTTGAACTTTGGAAGTGTAACCTTAATCGTGTTCAATCCCCTATCTTGATCATTCCGTTGTCCATACCTAGCTCCTCTATTCCCCATCCTATCTCCTCTATTCCCATAGCCTTGACCTTTTATTCCTTGGTCTCACCCCAAGTACCGAGGCTGGACCCCTTCCCTTGGCCCTTCATAGCCATCTCTACCCCCATGCTCCCAAAACTCATCATTGTTGTGATCTTTATTCATGTCTTCATAGAGAGGATTTTGAAATTGGTGGTTTGGGTAGGGTGTTTGTGTGGTGTTTCGTGGAGGTGATATGTAGAAATCATGTAAGGATGCATTTGATGGATTTCGGAGTGGAGTTTGGTATAGAACTTGGTTTGCCACAAAAGGACGGTTCTCTTGTGGAGGGCGATAGGGTTGTGGATGTGGATGTGGTGTTGGTTGCCTTGGGTAGTTTGGAGGGTTTTTTGTTTGGAAGGTGGGTTGTTCGAAGTTTCTAGTTCGATTTTGTGGAGGGTAACATAGTTGGTGAGCTTGCCCCTGAGTAATGGTGGTGGATTGCACTGATGCTCGCCTTGCCTCCTCATTTTCGACTTGGAGTACCTTCCCTCTATTCTCATTTTCCACTCGTACCAACCTTTCCTCCATACCTCCTAACTTCCCATTCATTTTTGCCATTTGTTTGGAGAGGTGTGTAAGAACCTCCATTAGGTTCTCCGAGCTATCCCCAATTGGACTTGCACCATGGTGGGACATGGTACCTAAAAACTCAACAAACAAGGTTAGTAATAAAAGGCTCACGTCCCTCGTATGTAACTCTCAACTCACCTCCTATGGCGTCGTCTCAAAATTGGTAGTGAAATAGCTCCGCTCAATCAACTCAAGGTCACCTATCCTTTGTGGAGGAGTGGATTCTTGTGACTCTTGAAAGAAGGACGACTTGAAAGACTCTAAACGAACTTGAATCAAGGAATTATTCAACGAAACAAGATAAGAAAAGAAGAAGGAAGAAGCACGAAAGAATTCGGACTCAAGAATTAAGTAACAAAAGTAGGAGAAACTACTTGTTGTTTCTTAATTTGGAGAATCAAAGAGATGATTTGATGTTTAAAAACTAGTGAACAAGTAATTAAAGATGTTAATTAGTTGTTAAATAGTTGAGAAATAGAAGAAAAATGAGTGTAGAAGAAAAAGTTTGAAGTTCCAACACTTAGAAAAAATTTGGGGTCTTAAAAGTTCCAACACTTAGAAATATTTTGGGGTCCCAAAATTTGAGACCCCTAAAAAAAAACTAAGTATGGAAACATGCAGAAACAGCCCTCTGAAGTTGGTCTCACGCGCCTGAGTGAGACTGGGCGTGCCTTGCTGCGTTGGCAGCTAGCTGCTGCGGTTGACTGCTGCTGATGTGGCCGTTGACCGCTGACATGGCTGCTGATGTGGCAGGTCCACGTGGATTTTGTTTTAAAAAAAATTCCACTTGTGGACCCAACAAACATCTTTGACCACTTTGACTTGGAAAAGTTGGATCAAATGTACCTTTTGGCTTCTTCTTCTTCAAGATGTTCTTGATTAATATCAAAAATACTTAGAACACCAAGAACACACACTAAACACCAACACCTTCAAATGAGCTCGGAATTGGCTCAAATTTTAGGATTAGCTTACCCTTAACGTAGGGAACAAACCCCAATGGTGTTTAAAATCCAATCCCTCCTCAATCAATAGACCCACTTTCAAAGTTTGTAAAGCTTCAAAAGTTCAAAACACTTTAATGGAAACTCCACTTCTACAACTCCAAATCGCACGAAATTTGAAATATAGACTCAAAAAACACTCGGGAACAAGAATCTAGTGTCAAAAATAAGAAATCAAACAAGAAAAAATTTCGGTTTTTTTTTTGAATTTTGAAGATATCAAATTCCCAAGACTTAAATTTGTGGAAACAAACCTAAATCGAGCTCTGATACCAGATAATAACGGAAATTAAGCAAACAAGAAAGAAGGAGGAAAAGATATGAAAATTAATAACTAGGAATTGAAATTATGGGCAACAAGGGGCTAAAACCCTCACCTCCCAATTGATTCCAAAATTAGAAACTAATTCAACTCAACTAATCAAGGAAAACCAAATGAAATCCACAAGTGAGAGACCTTCAATTAATTAAGCAAAGAAGTTAAACTAACACTAATTCCTTAAGGGAATTACACTAAGAGTTACACTAGCAACTACAAGTTTTAGAGTATCAATCTTCGATATGCAAAAACTAGTCCTCCAAAATGAAGAAAAGCTACTATTTATACTAGGGAATAAGAAGACACTAGCTATTACAGTTTTGCCCTTAATGAAGTAAGGGCCTTGTTTGGTTGCCTTCTTTTGGGAATTCTTGAATTCCTCATTCCACCTCACTTTAATGGACCACCCACACATTGTATGCTTTTCTTTGGGATTCTTCAAGCTTCTCAAATGCTTCCCTTTTTATGAACATTGCTTGAAGGTCTTGGAGCTCTTTAGCTTGACTACGTGTAAAAGGCCTTGAAGGATAAGTGCCATCCAAGATAGTATCATCCATGCTTTCCAATCTAGTATTAGTAGGGTCTCAGCTGAAACTCATAGAGAACAAACTCAATCTTTAGAAATCACAATTTACTGGAAGGAGCATCAAACTGAGAGGAATAGCTATACGAGAAAACTATTCTTTTCTAAACTGAACTTACTAGAATGGACTGAACTGAGCATAGGGCCTTCTGACCTTAGGAGTGATTACTGGCAGGTCTAAACTAGTCTAATATGAGGGGTCTACTATATTGCTAACTGAAGCTATTGGACATAAAGTATGAGCACTCTGAGAAGGGAGTAAGAACAAGACTATTCCCGCCTCACACAATATAGTCGACAACTTTTAAGATTAGGAACACCCTTTTTAACTACACCAACTTCTCTGAATACCATGCTTACCCTTTTGCAACTTAAATTCGCATCAATGCATATATAGATGTTATGGTCTGAGTCTAACTACCTACTTTCACCATTTTCAAGCCTATCTCGACTAAATCTCTTGCATCTTGAGTTATCTCTCAAGAATGATATTTTTGTTATCACAAAAATCAACTAACCTTGAGTTCTAATCAATGGGTCACTAGTCGCCCAACAAAAAAGCCTACATGTATTCCATCATGACATTCAAGCCTATCACTATGATCATTTTATGGCTTCTCTATAGCTAACACTATCTGAGACTTCTCCTCTTCCTTAGCATATCTGGAAGCTGCAGCTTCAAGAACTTCTACAATGAGACATACAAAAATTCCTCATCTATCTATTACATAGGAATAATCCTTACCTTGCATTTTTCCCACACTTACTATCTAAGGTGGAACCAATACATCAAAGAGAAAAATCCAATACGTACCATCTAAGTTACTACTTAGCTCCCTCAACTAACACACATGACAACATAGGCCAAGATCACTAAAGGAATAGAGTGGGAGCATGAGCATCATGCATGTAGGAATACTGACAGTCTTGACTTATACTTAACATGATCTAGCCACTCAAAATAAGGGCTGAGAAGTTAAGTGCAAAGGCTTGAGTGTCTCACATTATGGACATATGAAGCATGGTTAGAGTAAGAAAATCATCAACACGAACTGTTTAAGAAATCTGTTCTAAGCATATACATGACGTAACATGATTTCACTAGCCATTAAGGCATATCTTGAAGACTGGACTGAGTATATAGAACTGAGCATACTGTGAGGCATGAGTTTACTTATAAAACGAGTCTCATGGCATAAAGCTGGGATTCATAAAATCATAGAGTAAGACTAGAATCGCTGTCTGGAGTAATTTCTATTTGTTCTAGGAGCTGAGAATGAACATGAATCTGTATGGAGTGCATGAACTTATCTGTGAGTATGACACAAATACGTCTAAGTATAGTTTCACCTTGACTGAAGTGCTAGGAAATCTGTTGGAATAAGAATGGATTGATATCCCATCATAGCCATTTCTAGAAATGCTATACTGGCTGAGTCACCAGACTTGACTTGGCTCTTCATTCTATTATCTCCCCCTTAGATCAAATGTCACCTCTCTAAGTCTGTGGATCTCTCTCCTAAACTAGTCTATAATAACTAACTCTTGTAAGGTTTGGGCAACTCTGCATTTCTGGACGCTAAACTCTCCTCGATAGGCTATAACTGAAGATGCTAAACCCTTGCTAGGTCTTCTTCTGAGACGTCTCTTAGCTTTCTCTTTACCCTTAGGGTTATCAAGAGGACTCATACTCTTACTGGCGCACCTCACAATTTCTCCTAACACTTAGCAATCTGGCTTTTTCTTATTCATCTACTAACATCACATCTCTAAGTTCAAATCCACCCAAATCAACTGAATTAAAGACATACTAAGAAACTCAACATCTTCTATCTGTAATCTCCTGAATTCATCTCTAAGAACACCATATAATATACACCTAACCTTCTCAAAAAATAATAACCTGAGAATTCCAAACTAGTCACACATAACACCATAGAATGTTTGAACATCATGCCATAACATACTATTCTGGGTACACATCTACCCTCCTACCATTAAGGGATCTTCTTTACCTAGTTCACTGATGCTCTAAGATGACTATGGCTGTTCGTTCATCACTATTCCAATCTTATGGATATTATACTTATGAATCCATACACCTAGCTCTGGGGTCATTCTGCTACTTATCGCCCATAACATCTCAATTCGCACTCACTCTCGAGTGATTGTACTACCCAAAATCTCCCATACCTTTTGGCTAAGGCACCATTCATAGTAAAGTTTCTGGAAGAGGGTCTGAGAGCACATTCAACTGTAGGCTTAGCAGCACGAGTGGAAAATGGTATGTGCCATTAGATTGGTAGACTTTAATGCACTAGTAGGCTCCTCTCAAACCCTTGTGCATTCTATTAACTTTTTGATGGCTATATCTGAGAGCATCTCACTGTCAGAGATCTGAGCTACACTATCTCCAGTACCTTGAAGGTGAGGCCTGACTAGAGGAATTGGATCAATGCATGAATCTGTATAAGTTTCTGAAGGAACAACTTTATAGAATGATCTGGAGTATGAACAAAGGGAAACATTTCCTAAATGCCATGTAGCCCCTCAAAGAAAAGTACAGACATCTCCGTACCATTCTGCAAGACTCTACTAGACACGGCTTCATAGACACCCTAGGACACTTGAAATCTATGCTCTGATACCAATTTTGTCATGCCCCGAGCCTACGCCCTAGACGTAATATGGGACCTGAGACCACAAGTGATCCCAAGATAACCCTTCTTGTTGGCATGATTCATGAGCAACTAAATAGAAATAGATAAACTGAAGAATATTATGCGGAAGCTGAAATATATGATGAGCTCTTAAGGAATACTGTAATAAACTGAAGTTTTATAAACTGAAATACAACTCTTTTGAAAAAAATGATACAGTTGACTGAGTGACTGTCTATGAAGCCTCTACTAACACTGACTAAAGTTAGCCGGGACATGACCCCCAATTATCTTACGTCAATGCATAATAACTGAATTAACTACTAAAACTACTAACGGGCTGGAGTTCCTGAAGAAGGAGAATTCAATCTCTACTGACTAAGAGCTGTGATCCATCTGACTATGATCGTGGGAGCTAGCACTGAAACCTACATCATGAAATGATGTAGCACAAAAAGGTATGCGATCAGTACTTAGAATGTACTGAGCATGTGAGATAAAGTACTAACTGTAAATCATGAAAAGATACATGTATACTGAAAGCATGGCTGAAAACTGAACTATGTAAACATGTATATATTAGAACATAACTGAAAGCTGGACTAAGTATGGATATCTGAGAATGCATAAGTCAATGCTATAAAACATGGCCTCTTTTACTAAACAGTATAAAATGTTTCTGGGTTGTAAACTGTGAGATACATAGACTATGAGATAACTAAGCATGCTAGAAATATTGATGAGTTGTTTAAAACTGTAAGTTGCATCTGTAGTACTCAGGCCCAAACATAATATGAACAAAATCTGATATGTAAGGATATTCTAAAAAATGTAATTTAAAAACTGTAAAATTGGACTAAGGGCCTAGTACATAATTACTGAGTCTAATTCTGTGGGAGAGTATGTTAACCGACATAAACCACGTGAGCTAAATATGGAGTTCGATGCATACGCTCCATCGAGAGGACCCAATATACCTTGCCAGGGTATAAAGACATGGCTGGTGTGATCACTAGTTTTGGGACCCAACTGAGGGGCTAAATAACCTACGGTGGCACATAGTTCTGGGAATTTAGGTACGCTGAACCTTAGTCCAACTCGGTGCTAAGTACTACTCCCAAACTAAATTCTAATAGCTCTTTTAAAACTGGAGCTCTGGAATGCTGCATCAGAACTTAAGTAAACTGAATGATTTCTGAAAGACTGCATACCTAAAAACTATTCATAAAGCATGTGGACATATCTAGATGTCATATCATGAAGCTTACTGAGTTTATAATCATTGATGGAATATCCATATACCATGCTAATCACGAAACTTACTAAGTTCATCATTATTGATGGCATGTCTTAAAGGTCTATATTTAAAACATATGCTTGTAAAACATACTAAAGGTAAGCTGAATCCTGCTAAATCATGCATAGTTCTTTCTTACTAAAATAACTGGATTGAAAATCATGCATACTTATATAGACTGAATGCTGACAATCTGAGCTGAGCTCTAAAGGAGAAGTTAACTCATGAGAAGTTTCGAAGAAAACCTGTAGACTGAAAACTGACTAATTTCATACTTGTAAAGTAATTTAGGTCAAATTCTGAAGAAAATCCATTCTTATGAAAATACTATAATTTTAAGCTAAATTCTCGATTTCTTAAAGTTCTTGTAAAGGCTCATGCAAGTCACTGAAAACATGGTGTAAATCTTTTAAAATAATATATAAATCAAGTAGGAATCATAAGAATTGAATTTTGTAAAATTAAGCATGATTGGGTAAGAACCCTAGTTTCACAACTTGTAAAATCGTATGAAAATCTGAAACGTTGATCATATGGGCGAACTAAACCCTTATTGAACACCCACATGCCTGGTGGAAGATGATTCTTGAATTAGTGAAGGAGGTAGAAGGTGATTCTTGAATTAGTGAAGGAGGTAGAAGGTGATTCTTGAATTAGTGAAGGGGTTCTGAAGCTTTGGAGAAGGAAGCCCTAGGTTGAACTTGGAGAAGAACGCTCTTTTTCTCCTTGAAACTGACTTGAGAGAAAACTAACTTGTTTAAATAAAAGTGCTGAAAAGAAAATGTGATGAAAATACCCTAAGGGTCCTATTTATAGGCAATAGAAAACCAAATCCGAATTGGTCTAGGAAGGAAAAACTCATCCAAAACGGTCGCCAAAATGGACCATTTTCCCAGAAAATAGACCGTTGTCTTGAGCATTTTAACTCCTTGAAATTTTGGAGTTTCTGGTTCTGAAAACGGTTGGGAAAACGGACCGTTGTCCCTTCCGTTTTAACTTGCAAAATTTTATGGACTTCTGGTCAGACAGACGTCTTCTTGGTAAACTGATCATAACTTTTCACTCCAGACTCGGATGAATGCAAGGTAGGTGGCGTTGGAAAGAAAACTCAAAGATCTTTAATTTAGTGGGTTATAGGCCACCTAAATCTTTATATTCTAGGAGTTATGATAATTTGAAGTTGACCCTTGAAAAATCTTACACTAAAACTCAATCGGTAAGGAAGCTTTCAACTCAACTTTGAGCTAGAGGTTCTTTATGAACTCAATTCATATCGAATACACTTCCCACACATAAGTATTGATCACAACATCTATTTACCATTTAAAATCATCTGGTTTGGATCTAACAACATATGAAAATGGTCTGGATCTTAGGTTAGAATTTTTAGGGTGTTACATTAACATACCACCATTGTGTATTTAAAATACCTCATTAAAAATCCTCTCTAACATATTATGAACTCTTAGTCTTACCTCAAAAGGATGAGTAAATTCAACATTCAAACAGGCAGGGTGTTACAGACAGGTAGACTCCCTTTTTGAGTGATACCCTCCAAGACACTAAATATGCAAACCATAGTGCCATATAGCACTGGCGTAACTAAAAAAGCATATGACACATTGGCTGCCTCAAACCCTCAAGGTAAAATGGCACGTCCTCAATCTCAGGCTCATGGAATGCCGCTCTAGCATGACCTCCTATTAGTGCAGTAGACCATTCTCTACCTCTACCATCCTCTACCCTATGTGGGGACCCTAAAAATAGGTGCAGGCGCATCATCTCCTGTCGCAACTGATCTCATTCTCACTATCTGTGAGAGAATGAAACATGGTATTTAGAAACTCGAGAGATAATTGATTTTGCATGATAACAAGGAATAAAGTTTTCATAAGGATGTACATAGACTCCCGAAGTTAGATACGGACATCATCGTACCAATCTGTGAGACTCTACTAGACACTTGCTCTTATATTCATGAGAGTGGTAAATCTAGCAATCTGATACTAAATTTTTCTAACCCAAAATCTGAGATTGTAATGGATCATACCCTAACCAAACATTGGTAGGTAAAACAATACTCGAATACAACATTTAAATCAAATAAAAGCATGAATAAGATAAATGACACATTAAGTAATTTATAAGTCGCATATCACTCCCTTTATAAATAAAAGATGCATAACTCAAGATAATTCCTAAGACTCAGTGTCACATATACAAGAGCACCTAATACAAAGAAAGAAAATTGACAAAATATGATAAATCTTTGTCCAAGACATAAAGAACATGAAATAAAGATAAAGAGGGAAACGTGTCAAGTCACCAAAGGTAGGAGCTCACCATAAAACCAAACCATGCATACCGTAATTAAAATCAATGACCACGATGGGAACTCGTGCTGGGATCTACATCATAAAAGATGCAAAAAATATAGGGTGAGTACAAACCACTAGTACTCAGTAGGCATCATAGGTTGATTGAGCTTAAATAGTTACTATATGCAATAAAGAATACTAAAATAACTCTGCATGCAGAAAAGTCCCAATAATTCAATAATAATAATCAGTAAAGAACACTTCAAGGAATACCAATAATAAATGAGTGATGTAATTTGATGTTATACAATGAAATGCATTGACCAATGCCTATCATTATACACCCTTTACATAGTGTCATGCTGCGAGGAAGGACCCATGGGGAATTTGCGAGATCCATGTATCATTCCTCAACTCGAACTAGGACTTTCTCATATATTTTCTGAACACAAATTATGACTAAAATCAATATCAATTTCCCAGACTCGACTGAGATTTCAGTAAGTCTTACCTAGACTCAAGTTGGGACTAAGATCAATAATTTCCTTTCAATTGATATCAATACAATGTATTTCTTAATTCAAAATACATGATGTGAATCTCAATATAAAGTTTATCAATCTTGCATGTATGCCACACTTCTACTTCCATTCATTATTTCTCATATCATTCTCGTCATAGCATTTAATTCCTCAGTTATTGAATAATGCATGAAACAGCTCAAAACACAATATACAAGTCAATCCTTCAAAATCTCAAGCCATTCATTGTCATAAACACCAATTCAGACATCACAATATCAATTAATCTCATGAATTACTTCAACCCAATGATTTGCCTACCCAATAACATACTTTACATGATAAGTCTCCATCCAAGCTATGTCTAAGAAGAGTAAACTATAATCTACCTCAAAGCTGAATCTCAAGTCACTAACTATCATGATATAACCAATCCCTTCCAAATAGCCTCAAAATATTCTCAATCTATCAAAAATATACTCTACATATGAATATGATTCAATTAATATCCATATCTTAGAATAAAAGCTTGGGTCAAAAATTCAGCCCTTAAAATCTGGCCATGAAATTGAAAAATTCTTTTAAAATTCTTTTACTCATAAGGTAAAAAACTCAAATATGAAATTTTACTAAAATTGGAGCTAAAATCTGACCTCAAATAATCATTTTTCATTCTCTTAAGTTTTGGAGAAAAATACCCAAAAATCCATTTTTTATACGCATTAATTTAATGAAATAACTAATATATTGTTGCAATATCATTTAATAGGAAGAATTAGAAACTTACCCCTATGAAGAATTTTAGAAAATTTTGCAAAACTCACCTTAATATGAGCTTTAGAACTCCCAAAATGGAAAATATAGCTTAAGTTCAAAATTGGGGAATCAATTTTGCCTACGTATGAACTGCTCTTTGCGATCAGAGAGAGTCAATCATGATCGAAAACAAGACCTGACCCAGACCCTTGTGATTGTTATCCCCCTTATTGCATTCACGATGAACACCCTAGACCTAACCCAAAACTTCCTCTTCGCGATCACAATCTTCTTTTCATAGTTGTGATGACCAACCTTCTTGCCTCTTTATGATCGTGGTGGTCCTCTCGCGTTCACGAAGAAAGACCACTACACCATATGAAATCAATTTCAAAAGTAGTCGAAGTCTCACAATGGACCTTTAAAACTCATTTAGAACCTCCTAAATACAAACAATAGTGCAAATCAGTTGTAAAACATGTTTTAGAACTATTGGAATCGACAAAACACTATTTTAAGATTGTTTTAACTGAATGTTGATAGATGTTAACTCAAAACTAAAGGAAACATTGAAACTCAATTAAATAACCAAAATTACCTTGAGAGCCTCGAGAACTAAGTCAAACCTCCAATTAGGCTAAAAATCACACTCCAAACCTAGTAGAATCATCAAAACTCAGATCTGACCTTACCAATATCAAAATATTGACTTTGGCTAAAATTTAAAAGTTTCTAACTTTCAAAACTCAAACTCTTGCAAAACTCATCCAATTGCCTTGGGAATTGAACTACCCATCTCTACAAGTCATAAATACCAAACTAAAGTTATAGATAGGGTCAAACAGGGAAAATAGAGAATATCACAAAAACCACCTTAAAAGGTTGTTACATTGGATAATGATAAATCCTTTTTATTTCTATCTCGATGGATTTGTATGCTTAAAATTTTCGTTGCTGACCTAAGTCCTTCATCGCAAATAATTTTCTCAATTGTTTTTTAAGAACTACAATTCTGGATTTATTTCTGCCAATAATTAGCATATCATCCACATAAAGTAATAAGATAATAAAATCATCATCAAAGAACTTTTTAAAGAATGCACAGTTATATGAAGAAGTTTGTTGTATTCCTATTTTTAATGACAAATTTGATGTTCAAGTACCACTACCTTAGAGTTTGTTTCAAGTCGTATTGGCTCTTTCTCAATTTGCAGGCATAATTCTTAACTATGAAACCCTCAAACTGCTCCATGTCTTCATCTAAATCTCCATGAAGAAAAGGAGTCTTGACATCTATCTGCTCAATTTCTAAATCTAGACTTGCGGCTAAGCCTATGACCACACAAATAGAAGATATTTTCACAACAGGGAGAAAATTTTACCAAAGTCAACTCCCTACCTCTAGCCAAAACCTTTGATAATTAACCTCATCTTATACCTAGGTGTATATGTATTTTGCACTTGCTTTACTTTGTAAATCCTTTTGTTTGTTAAAGCTCTTTTATCTTTTGATAACTTCACTAACTCATAGGTGCCATTCTCGTGAAGTGACTTTATATCATCTTTTATGGCTTCTACCCACTGATCTTTATGAGTATCTTTCATGGCTTCAACATAACCTTCAGGTTCTCCTATTTTAGTGAAAAGTATTTATTCATTAAGAGAATAACATGTTGATTTTTACTTCTATATAGTAGATCTTCTACGAGAGGTTTCATGAGCATTTAAAGTAGTTACATGAGCAGGAGTTAGTTGTTGATCAATCACAACATCATTAATATGAGCATCTCTAGTTTCTAAACCTTGATGATCATTTTGATCCTGATCATCATCTGTATTATTATTGTGGGTTCCTTCACATGCAATAGGTGTATCAGTAATAGGAATTGGATCAATATCGACTAAGCTTTCATTATTCTGAAAATCTATTTTCTCGATCTTGTTAATGTTTTTAATAATTTAATCTTCAAAGAACACTGCATCATAACTTCTAATAAGCTTCTTATCAACTGGATCTTAAAAATGATACCCAAATTTATCTTGACCAAAATCAATGAAGATGAACTACTTAGTTTTAACATCCATTTTTTTATCTCTCATCTTTGAACATGCATACAAGCTTTTACACCAAAAGACCTTAAAGTAATCATAGGAAACATCCTTAGCAAACCAAACTATGCCAAGGACATCACCATCCACAGCCATAGCAAGAGATAGGTTGATAACATAAGCAACAGTGTTAAGTTCTTCCATCCAAAAAGAATTTGAAAGTTTAGCTTATGAAAGTACCCATCTAACTCTCTGAACTAGAGTTCTATTCATCCTTTCAGCCATGTCATCTAATTGAGGCATCTTGGGTGGAGTTTTCTGATATTGAATTTTTTGCCTTTTGTAAAAGTTATCAAAGGTACCATAATATTCACCACCATTGTCAGTTCAAATGCATTTTAGTTTTTTTTTATGTTTCTCGGATAAGACTTGAAATTACACTAAACATCAAGTACTTAATCTTTAGATGTTAAAGAATATATCTAAAGCTTGCAACAATAGTCATCAATGAAAGTCACATAGTAAAGTACACCACCTTTTGACTTCATTCCAAAAGGACCACATAAGTCATCTTAGCCAAACATGTGATCCCTCTCTCGCTCATATAACTGAGCCTCTTATGCAACAATTCTAATAAAGTATCACTATCCAAAAAACTTACAGAGTCACTAGGGATATATGTTTGTGTCACATATAAATTAGAATACATTCTTCCTCGAGCCACAACTAATGACCCCTTGGTGAGCTTCTATTGTCCATTTTAAAATTATTATGGTAGTCGTCATCATCTAGGTGTCCTACATAGATCAAGTTTAAAGTAATATTTGGATCATGCTTGACATTTTGAAGGACTGGCGTTGTATCAATATTAGTCGTCAAACAAACTATGCCAACACCAAACACCTTAACCTCATCAATATTGCACATCTTTTACACTCCAGAGTAAACATGAGTATAAGATGAAAATAAGTCTTTCCTCGATGTGACATGAGATGCATCTCTAGAATATACTATTCAACTAGTATTATGGGATACAAAATTGATGATGTTTTAATCATAAGCAAAGAGAAGGTCACCTCGGACAACAATAATAATAATATTATTTTCATTATTTTATTCTTTGTTTTCCTCTCTAATATATTGTTTCAACTTATTGCAGAACCTTTTAATATGTCCTTTCTTTCCACAGTGAGTGTATGAATAATTTTGATATCTGGACCTTGACTTACTTCTGCTTTTACTTTTATTTCTCGGACCTCTTGTTTTATCTCTCCTTCGGTCTTCTACAAACAGAACATCTAAATGAGAGGATGAGCCCTGAGATTTTCTCCTTACTTCTTCATTCAACATAACACTCTTGGCATATTCGATGGTTACCTTACCATCTGAAGCTAAATTTGATAAAGAAACACGAAGAGTTTTTCAAAAATTTGGTAGAGTATTAAAAAGTCAAAGTCCTTGTATTTTATCATCGAAATTGATACTCATGCCATATAGTTGATCAATGACACCTTAAAATCATTTATATTATCATGAATAGGGTTGATCTCCTAATATTTAAATGTTATCAATTTCTTTATCAGGAACAACTTATAATTGTCAGTTTTTTAAGAATAAAGTGCCTTCAGCTTTTTCTATAATGTTCTAGCATGTATCTCATTTATAAAATTATTGCAAACACTATCTTCAACCCATTGTATTATATACTTGTTGGTCCTCAAAATCTCAATTTTCATCAATCATAGACTCGGATTTATCAACAGCAAAAATGGAAAGATGCATCTTCTTTACAAATAGTAGATCTTTCATCTTGCTTTTCCATATGTTATAATTACTTTCCTTTAAAAATACCATCTTGCTCATATTCGACTCCATAAAAAAAATTGATAGATAACCAAAGCTCTGATACTAATTATTATGAGGAAAAGATGTAAACCCAAAAATAGAGAAAATAAAGAACACCATATTTAATATGGAAAAACCTTTTAATTGAAGGTAATAACCACGGGATCACAGAGATCCAAATAGATCTACTATAACAATAATAGTGTTATAAAAATTCTCCAAAAATGGTTGCACAACAAGTGTTAAACACTGAGAAGCATAACAACACTAACAAAAATAAATAGAGAAAAATCACCCAAAATGGAGATACTGTTTGAGACTCAAAATCAGATTCTGCTAACCCCCAAATATGATCTTCACCATTCAAATCAAAGTCCAAGATGTTAGGAACACTCAGTCAAACTTTTGGCTCGATCTAATGGTGAGAAAATCAGAAACATGATTTGAAGGTTGTTGATCGGAGAGAAAACTGCAGCAAAAAGAACTCTATTTTTTCTCTCTTTTTTCTTGGGGAAAGCTCCCTCAAAATACAATTGGACGTGATAAAGTCTTTCAAAGACAAATACGAAAGAGCATAGAATAATTCTCCATAGTTGTTCAATTTATAGATAATGGATGATGCTTTCTTTAAAGCCAAATCCAACTCCAAATACAAATAAAAATCCAAATTCTATTTCAAATAGAATTAAAAATGAAAATAGAATAGGATTAGGCCATAGGCCTTTCTCTGGAACAAAGGCCATGGCCCAATAATGTTGTGCGTTGTATTTTGATCATTTTTCTTGTGTTTAAGTTGATTTTGTTGAATCTATACTTAATATTTGTGTTTTCTTGTGTTGGATATAATTTTGTGTAAAAAGATGATTTACGCTAAAATGGATGAAAAAGTTTTAGGCCCTTTCATACTTGACAAAGCTTAAATGCCAAGAATTAGACACAAGGTCATGAAGAATCAATTTATCCGGCCATAAATTTTCTAATGTTGTACATTTGGTGGTTCATCCACCCTTTTTTTTCATTAAATTTTTTGGTGAGATTCATGGGCCTCTTTTATTATATTCAGCAAAAATAACTATACAAACACTAGGATAGGGCCAAAAACCGATCCATCAAGAGAAAGTTCATCCTCCCTTATAATTTTCATATGTATATTTTTTTATATATAAGTGGGGAGGCTACTAATAGAACTATATTTGTAGTAGGTCTTTTTTTAATATTTAGAGTGAATGTGGTCACTCTACACATTGAAAAGGAACTAGTTGTAGTTCTGTCCATTTTGTAATTACATGGTTCTGATATAAAAGGGTCCTGCCAGCACACGACAAGAATTTTTTTTTTAAAAAATGAAGTCAACGATAACTAAAGTTGATGTAAATGAAAAGTGTTAAAATCGTTACTTCCTTTTCCCCCATTTATGTTACATCTTTTAGATTTCAAAATTTAAATAAATTTTTAATTGATCATACTTTTTTAATATATTTTTTTAATATCTTGAATTATCAATTATTGTTACTTTTAATATATTTTTTAAATATCTTGAATTATCAATTATTGTTACTTATAGTAATTTTTACTAATTTTCAAATATTTAAGCTTTATTTTAAAGAAATTAAAATATTTCATACCCAAATTCACATTCAAAATTAAATTGTTTAACTCTCAATTCCAAAAAATGCCACATAGAATGGGGAAAAGGAAATAAAAAGTTGATATACATGATTTATAATGAGAAATTCAGATAGCAGAAAGGAAAATCCAGAGTGAGAACAGTAAAAACATTGCATGCAACTGTCTTTCACCATATACTTCCATTGCATCTTAGAGATAAGGATGATTAATTTTTAGGAGTGTCAGAGAAGTAATGAGAGTGGAAGAGAAGGTGCATAGAGAGAGAAAAAGAAAGTTGATATGTGTTGGATTAATAATTTGGTAAATAGAAATCGAGATTAAAAACTTGTAAGAAAGAAACATTCTTAACTAGCGATAGTGTACTTGAAACTGGAAGTAGCGATTTTTTTTCGATACCCATTACCACATATCATCTTCCTATGATTTTGCAAGTGCAACTATTCGAGTTCTTCCCTCTCTAGTGTTGGGCTATAGCCCATGGCTTAATCCTATTCTTTTTTGGTTTTCAATCTTATTTTTAGAATTGGAGTTGGACTTTTATTCCTATTTGGAGTTAATTTTGGCTTAAGGAGAAAGCACCATTCGTTATTTATAAATAGGACAACTTGAGAAATTATTCAAGGCTCATTGATATTTGTCTTTGAAAGACATTAGCACATTACAGAGGTTTTTAAAGAGAGATTTAAACAAGAGAGAAGAAAAAAGTTCTTTTTGCTGCAGTTTTTACTCTCCGACAAGCCACCTTCAAATCACGTTTGCCGGCTCGTTCATTGTCAGATTGGGCTGAAATTTTGACTGAGTATTCCTAACATCTTGATGTTCGATTTGAATGGTGAAAATATGATTTGGAGGTCAGAAACATCCGATTTTGAGTCCCAAACAGAAGCTGTATTTTGAGTGATTTCTCTTGATTTATTTTATTGGTGTAGTTATTGCTTCTCCATTTTTGGTACTTGTTGTGTAGCCATTTTTAAAAAATATTTGTAATCCTCTTATTGTTATAGTAGATCTATTTTGATCTTTATGATCCTGTGGTTGTTACCTTCGATTCAAAGGATTTTTTCACATTAAATTTGGTGTTCTTTATTTTCTCTATTTCTTGTTTTATTGCTTTCCGTCATACAAGTGGTATCAGAGCCTTGGTTACCTATCAAGAATTTTTTGATGGAGTCAAATATGAGAAAGATGGTATGTTTAAATAGGAGTAATTACACATATGAAAAAGCAAGATGAAAGATCTACTGTTGTGAAGAAGATGCATCTTCCCATTATTGCTGCTCATAAATTCGAGTCTATAAATGATAAAAATTGGAATATTTTACACCAAAAAGTATGTGAATATATTAGACAATGGGTTGAAGATAATATTCACAATCATATTATAAATGAGACACATGCTAGAACATTGTGGGAAAAGTTGAAGACACTTTACGCTTCAAAAACTGGAAATAACAAGTTGTTCCTATTAAAGCAATAAATACAAGGAGGGCAGTCCTATACTTGATCATATAAATAATTTTCAAGATGTCCTTGATCAGATCTCTGGATGAGTGCCAATTTCAACGATGAAATACAAGGACTTTGTCTTCTTAATACTCTACCAGATTTTTGAGAAACTCTTCGTATTTTTTTAACAAATTCAGCTTCGGTGGTTTTAAGGTGACTATAAAATATGCCAAGAGTAGTGTATTGAATAAATAAGTAAGGAAAGAATCTCAATGCTCATCCTTACATTAAAATATTTTATTTATAGAAGATCAGGGGAGAGATAAAATAAGAAATCCAAGGAATAGAGGTAAAAGCAGAAGCAATACAAGGTCTGGGTATCAGAATCATTCATGCTATCATTGTGACAAGAAAGCACATATTAAGAGGTTCTGCAACAAGCTAAAGCAAGAAATTAGAGAAGGAAAGAAAGAAGAAAATATCAAAAAATAATATTGTAGTTGTTGTCCGAGAAGACCTTCTCTTTTCTTATAATAACAACGTCATCAATTTTGTATCTCAAGATACAAGTTGGATAGTATATTCTGGAGCTACATCTCATGTCACACCAAAGAAAGACTTCTTATCATCTTATACTTCTGTTAACTCTTGAGTGTTAAAGATGGACAATGCTAGTGAAGTGAAGGTGTTTGGTGTTGGCATAGTTTGTTTAAAGACTAATATTGGTACAACCTTAGTCCTTCAAAATGTCAAGCATGCTCAAGACATTCCTTTAAATTTGATCTATGTATGACAACTAGATGATGTCGGCTACCATAATGACTTATTTAATGGTCAATGAAAGCTCACCAAGGGCTCATTAGTTGTAGCTCGAGGAAAAAAGTATTCTAATTTATACGTGATACAAGGAATAATCCTTAGTGATCCAATAAATCTAGTGAAAAGTGACACTTTATCAAAATTATGGAACAAGAGGCTCAGTCATATGAGCGAAAGGGAAATTCCATATTTGGCTAAGAAGAATTTGTTTGCTGGTGTGAACTAAGCAAAAGTAAAAGATGTTTCCATTGCTTAGCCGAAAAACAAAAAAGAGTTTCTTTTCAGAGTCATCCCCCTTCCAGAAAACCTAAATTATTGGAGCTAATACACTTACCGGTGTCTTCCTTTTATAGTGAAGTCAAAAGGTGGTGCACTATACTTTGTGACTTTCATTAATATTCATTCTCGCAAGCTCTAGGTATATCCTTTGATCAAGTACATGATATTTTTAAGGAACTTCAAGCCTTATATAAGAGACAAACTGGAATGAAACTAAATATATTTGCACTAATAATAGTGGTGAATATATTGGTCCCTTTGATGACTATTAGAAATTGCATGGAATTCGTCATCATAAAACTCCACCCAAGATGCCTCAATTGAATGGCTTGGTATAGAGGATGAATAGAACTCTAGTTGAGAGAGTTAGATGCGTACTTTCAGAGGCTAAAATTTCGAATTTCTTTTCGGCAGAAGCACTTAACACTGTTGCTTATGTTATTAATTTGTATCGTGCAGTTTCTTTGGATGGTGATGTGCCAAATATAGTTTGGTTTTCTAAGGATATTTCTTATGATTATTTGAAAGTCTTTGGGTGTAAAGCTTATGTGCATGTTTCAAAGTATAAGAGGTCAAAGTTGAATGTTAAAATTAGTCAATGCATCTTCATTGGTTACAGTCAAAATGAGTTTGGGTATTATTTTTATGATCCAATTGATAATAAGCTTATTAGAAGTCGTGATGTATTATTCTTTGAAGACCAAACTATTCAAGATATTAACAAGACTAAGAAAACAGATTCTTTGAATAATGAGAGCTTAGTCGATGTTGATCCAGTTCCTCTTACTGATACATCAATTGCACATGAAGGAACACAAGATAATAATGCAGATGGTGATCACAGTGTAGAACCTAGAGATGTTCCTATTAATGAGGTTGTGCTTGATCAGCAACCAGCTCCTGCTCAGGTTACTAATTTGGATTCTCCTCAAACCTCTCATAGAAGATCTACTATGGAGAAGCAAAAGTTAACACGTTATTCTCCTAATGAGTATGTATTTTTGACTGACATAGGAGAACCTGGAGATTATGATAAATCCATATAAGATACTCATAGAGATTAGTGGGTCGAAGATATGGAAGAAGAGATGAAGTCACTCCATGAGAATAAACAAATTTTTAGAGTAAAGCAAGAGCAACATACCTCTACACCTATGTATAAGGTGAGGTTAGTTGTTAAAGGTTTTTGCCAGAGGAAGGTGATATACCCAAATTACACCTCTTAAAAGAGATATAAAGCGGTCGTTGTTAAATAAAAAACTTAATTGTGAGTTGGGGTCGAATCTCACAAAGAAAAAGGAAGAAATTTGTCTTCATTGAAATTTTGACTCAATAGTCATTATTTCAAGCGAGGTTGCATAAAAGTAAAAGTTTGACAAGTGTTTGAGGTTATGAGTAAACAATTGTTTGGAAATTAATTAATATTATGGTCAAGAATAGAGAAGAAACTAGGACTGTGTTCCCCATGATTTCATAACTTAGTAGGTATATGCAACAAGTGATCTATTCTAATGATATGCATGAAAAACTAATAATATTTTATGGTTCAACTGAAGTCCGGTCATCCAATTCAGAAGAATTTCACTTGATCTCTGGTCGGTCTGACAAGTGTCAAATTTGAACACTTCATTAATTATCTCTGATTGACTATATCCCATTGGTTTCAAATCATTCGATGAGGGTTGGTAGCCTTAAATCTCTATTGTTAATCTTTTTATCAAACCTATTATCTTCGTGGTCTAGCAAGTAAAGGTTAATGGTGGGTTCTAATGTTGTACATCATTAAAAAGCAGTTAGAGTGAATAGATTAATAATATATGCAATATCACTATTCAAGAATCACTAATTATTTAACCTATGTTTATTAATTCATCATAGTTTCCATAACCCTAGTTATGGTGCTTAGCTACTCATGCTTGAAAAAATCATAGAAGAATTCATAATAATAAACTTACTTCTATTCACCATAAAAATCTAAGAACAATAGGCAAAGTGATCTCCAAGAATCAAGAACAATGAAAAAACTTTGTATTAATCCTCAAAGTAACAAAAATAGTTCAATAATATCGATACTAGTTGTATGTGACGAGTAACATGTAAAATAAAACCTAGGAAAAGTATTTATAGATAAAAAAATCTTATCCTAAGTCGACTAGGAAAACATAGCCGTGTTAGGTTCTATGAGTGATTCCATGACCCGTCTTTTCAATTGATGATTTGTGGTCTTCAAAAGTCAACCATCGACTGGAATAGTCAAGACAGGAACTGCAATCTTTCTACAGATGGAACCACGAATCTTCAATCCTGTCTATGACTCGTCAAATGACCCGTGGTTTTGGGACCTTTCTTTACACCTTCTCTGATCGTGGATTGACGAGTCATAAAATAGACCCGTTATTTATAATTATGGTCAGCCAACCCATTCGTGGATTGGTACTTTAGATTTACTTCTCTGCAGAACTAAAGTTGAAAAGTCATAGGTCAACCCATCACATTCAATTATGACTCGTCGACTAACCCATCATTTTAGGCTTGAATTTTTTTCTTGCAGATTCTGGTCCACGACTCACAGGATGGCTAGTGGTTTGGAACCACGATCCATCATTTGTATTACAGACCCAGACTTAGCCAATATTTAGTGAAAAACTCTCACTTTTGCTTGCAAACCCTGTTTTTCTGCACATAACACAAAACACATCATATCTAACAAATATGTGGCTAAGAACTCAAAAAATCCTTAGTTTTCAGCGCCGAACGTGCCGTAAAATCCTGGCACATTGATAAGTTGATAATCTACCAACTTATTTAGCTTTTACTCATGAATTATTACCTTTATTTAATGTGATTTAGAAAGATTTTATGTCTTTATTATCTTATATACAGACACTCTTGATCAATTGGAGAAAAAAAGGATTTGAACTCAAATGAGCTAAAATATAAAAGACAAGTCACAAAGATGACCAGAAGAGAAAGAATAGACCATGAGGTGCAAACTGACCTGCACAGCGCATGAAGGCACTTGTATTTTGTAGGTGCCAGTGCACATGAAAGCTGAAACACTACCTAACTGCCAAGCATCTACATGCCACAAGTCGCGAGGGAGAACACACATACCCTCGCACATGGGCTTGCAAGTGACAAGAAACTCTTTACTTTGAAAAATTGGCACCTGCACGCTGCAAGTCTCCATGGGCGATCGCAGGTGCATTCGCACATGGTTGCGTAAGTGTCCCGAAGGGAAAAATGATCTAGATTTGTGATGGTATAATGAGAAAGCTTCCAAGGCCTTTTTTGGGATCTGTGCAAGGAATATATTTCAGTTTTCAATTCTCAATTAGTAAAAATTGAGTAGAGTACACTTTAGAGTACAATTTCTTCTTCTTTGTATTGAATAATACCATTGTTGAAATTGATCTTGGAATTTGAAGCTGGTTATTGAAGAATGAATGGAATGATTGAAAACCCAATTGTTATAATCTCTTATTCCTTCATTGTGAGTAGCTAAATTTAATTCTAGGAGTGTTTATATGATGTGTATTTGAATTTGGAAATAGGTGTTGATTGTTTGGGTTTATAATTGATTATTATGTGTGGGTCTATTGAATCCTTCATGTTTCTATTATAAATTGATGGTTGCAATTATTAATTTAGCTTACTAATTGTGTGCTTGCTTGAAGAAGAAGTTCACTAATTGGGTAAGGATTCAATAGTGGAGATTTGGGATTTCCACCATAAATTGAGGCTAGAAATAGCTTAATTTTGGAAATTCTCACCTAAGAGTTAAGACTATAAATAGCTTGACTCACCTAAGCCAATTGGTTAGTTTGTTGTCCAACTATGGGGTTCAAAAGAGTCCATAGTATACATGATTAGTGGGTTGAAAAACTACTAAGTATAGTTTAAAACTAAGGCTACCCATACTTGTAATTGAGAATTTTCTTGAATAATCAACCCCTATCCCATTACATGACCCCATCGAAAGCACACCCCTACCATTCGAATCTTGATTAAATCAATCGTGCTTGTATCATTGTTTTGTTACAAATCAAATTTTAGTTCCCAAACCATTTCCCCCACTTCTATTTACTTGTTTGAACACTTTGCTTACTCTCATGAATCAACTTGACAATTAGTGGTGAATCATCATACCAATCTCCATTTATTTGACCCCGACTCCTATTGGGTTACTTATTGTTTTGCTTGACAATTGTTGCCACCTTCTTTGGAAGAGTTATTGTGAATGTCATTAAAAATGGCATTGCTACCAGGGATTGAATTTTGATTTGCCATTTATTGTCTATTGATTCACTTTAGTTGAGCATTTGTTCTCTTTTTCAGTTTTATTGTTTTTGTTATTGTGAGTGGATTGCTTATGAGCCACACTAGCAAAAAGGCAGTATGGACCGAGACATGGACTTAGAGAATGAGCCTATTATTCATAGTGCCATGGGTGCCATCCGGCTACCTCCAACTATTGGCAATACTATATTCCATGTGACAAGTACAATGTTGCATTTGCTACAAAGGAAAGGGCTATTTGCAGGGATGGCCCATGAAGATGCAAACCGACATGTCCAAAACTTTGTTGAGATTTGCAGAACCTTCAACATACAAAACATTACTCAAGAGTCAATACGACTCTAGCTATTCCCATTCTCTCTCATAGGAGAGGCAACCACATGGCTTGAAAAGCTCCCCAAGGGCTCCACTACATCATGGAATAGGTTGGTCAAAGCTTTCTTAGACCGATGTTTCCTACCTTCAAGGATATTGTAATTGCGTGATGAAATCAGAAACTTTTGACAATTGTCGGATAAACCATTGCACGAGGTGTGGTTATGGTTCAAGAAAAAGTTGTTGCTATGTCTGAACCATGGGCTATCAGACAGGGTTCTACTCCAAAGCTTTTATTTGTCACTTGAGTCAATGAATAAGTCGGTGTCTAATAATATTGCAGGTGAATCTATCATGGATAAAACTTATGGTCTTGCTTCAGCTCTTTTAGATAGAATGACGAAAACAAATAGAGTGTGACACACAAGAGAGGCTGAGGTTCCATCAGCTGTCACCTCCTCCATCATGACTAATGAGATGACGAGGAAAGAGGAAAAGCGAGATGAGTCCATAGCTAAGATGATGACCCAAATTGAGTTGTTAGCCAAGCACATGATGGGTGCTGGAACTAGGAGTGTGAACGTTGTTGGAGCTTATAGTGCTAAAATCCATGATAAGGGTAGTGGCTATATTGATGATGAATAAGCTTGTTATTTGATGGTGGGTTATCTCCTGGGGTACCAAGGTGTAAATCAAGTCCCTTGGCGACCACGAGATAAGAATCAATGTTGGAATTGGGAGAGAGGTAACCAATGGAGAGATTAGGAGCAAGGTAGAGACCATGATGGGTATTGGAGAGATCATGAAAGAGACGGTAATTGTTACAATCACCAAAGTACTAACTCGTATGAACCTCTACCCAAGGTAGATGCTTCTCTATTCCAACCAAGTGTTAGTGATCCAATTAGCTCCAAAATTGAAGATATGTTGTCACGTGTGCTTAAAAAGGTTGAGTATATGAACAATAGAGTGAAATACTTGAAGAGTGATGTGTCTACCCTTCACCAAATCTTGAGCTCATATTTTACATCGATCAAGCACTTAGAGACTCAAATGAACCACCTATCAGTCCAAATGAACCCCCGGTTGAAAGGCACCCTTCCTAGTGATACTCTTGCAAACCCATAAAATGATGGCCACGTAATGGTAATTGTCACACAAAGTGGAAGGATGCTCGATGGCATAAGCAAAAAACCAAAGAAGTTGTGTTTGAAAAGAATGAGAAGCTAGCAAAAGAGGTCGATATTGAAAAGAGTTGTAAGGCAAATACGAAGATTGGGGTGAAGCTTAGTGTACCCAATATGATTGTTGGTGATAAAAGCTTAAATAAGGAGAGGGAAAAGATCGAATTACCTCCTCAAGTCATAATGGATAGAGAGGAGGAGAAAGAGAAGAATACCCCTTGTGAGCCAAGGCCGTTTCCTAAAGTTCCTCCTCCATATCCTCAAAAATTAATCAAGAAAAGGGAAGATAACCAATTCAAGAAATTTGTGGACATGTTCAACATATTATCTATAAATATTCCTTTGGTTGACGATCTCATAAAAATATCGGGCTATGCAAAATTCATGAATGAGCTATTGAAAAAGAAGAAGGTAATTGATGTGGGGATGTTAAAAGTGTCCCACAATTGTAGTGCATTCATGACGAGTAATTTGGCCCCCAAGAGAGAAGATCCGGGCTTTTTTACCATCTCTTTCACTATTGGTGTTTACCTGTTCAAAAAGGCCTTGTGCGACCTTGGGGCAAGCATCAACTTGATGCCCCTTGTGATCTTTGATAAGTTACGTTTGGGGTCTCCTAATCCAACATCGATGAGGTTGCTAATGGTTGATCGTTCAATAAAGCATCCGATAGGCATTTTGTTTGATGTGTTGGTGAAAGTGGACAAGTCCATCTTACTGGCAGATTTTATGGTCCTAGATTATGATATTGACCTCGAGGTGCCCATCATTTTGGGGAACCTATTTTTGGCCATCAGAAGGTCTCTTGTTGATGTGGAGCTAGGAGAACTTAAATTTTGGGTGGGAAGCGAGGAGGTCACATTCAATGTATGCCAATCAATGAAGCCCCCAGAAGAATATCGGGTTGTGTCAGTGATTGCTACCAAGGACGAGTTGGTTGAAGGTCCTTGTGAAGATGAGATTACAGGTGAACCACCGAGTGACCAGCTTGTTCTTTGCAATGGTCAAGGGAAGAGGGACCCCGGAAGATTTATCATGCCTAAGCCACCAAATTTGGTGGATATGCGCATGGGTCCTAATGACACTCTCCCATTGTCCACATCTATAGTATTGTTAGCTTGGCAAAAGGAGGAGTTGATGAAGATTTTGAATAAGTACTTCAAGAGTTCCATATGGGATTGTGCCAATCATATTGGCATGACCCCGGGCAATGATTGATACTTGAGGTACTATCATCATACCGCGACGTAATTCAAGCACTTTTTGAGAGGAAAGCCAAGTGTGTTTGATTTATTTAGTTCAGTTCTTTGTTATTTTTTATTTGTTTTAGGAATGCATGGAGTTAGGAAAGTGGCTAAGTCTTGAAAACACCCAAAGAGGATGTGCGCTGCCACTTGAGCATTGAACGTGCCATCTTATTGCACGCAGGTGGTGTTGCACCCTTGAGGCAGTAACATGAAGAAAACATTGAGATCAAAAGGCACCTGCAAAACTTTAGGCAAAATGCATATTAGGACTCGTGATGCGCATATGCCATCGCAGGATTTTAAATTTTATTGACTTACCCATTGACTGGACCTGACTCGAAAGTGACTCGTGTCGCTTCTTCTTCTTTCTAACCCCTTAAACCGCTTCTTCTTCTTCTACTTCTTTCACCATTAAACTCCTAAAATCCCTAAAACTCCTTCCATAATCTCCCTCAACTCTCCAAATTTTTCCCCACTCTCCAACCCTACTTTTTGCTGCCTCTCTACCGCACCACACCACTACTGCCGCCGCACCCATTTTTTGGCAAAAATTTCATGGGTCTCCAAAGCTTCAATTTTTTACTCCTCACTCCATCTTTTTCACTTGTGGTATGCTTTCATATGTTAAATCATTAATATTAAGTATTTTGGAAGAATTATTAGTGAAGCATACTACTTGAATTCTACCATAGTGTATATTTGCTTGAGATCTAATTTTTAAACTAAATTTTGGGTCTAATTGTTGTTATAGGTTGTGAAGCACTTGATAGATCTTGTCTTAATGGTTATGCATGTTGTTTGTGATGAATTTTAGCCTAACAATGGATTTGGGGTAAAGTCTGAGTAACCCACTCATTGATAATACATGATTTGGCCCGATAATAGATTAGGTGACATCATTCTTAAGGGAAAATCGTTATTGCTACGGGTTTGATTGAGATATTAGTGTGATTGGGCGGAAAATTATGAATCATTATGCTCTTGTGTAGTTTAATCGATTATGAATTGTCTGGTTAGCGCTTTTATTCAGTGACTGAATATTATTTCGTTTGGATGTATTTCTCATGCTAATCATACAACTTGATATTCCCGATGATAGATGAGGTAACATCCTTCTTAAGTAAAGTCATACGTTTCTTGTTGATTTTAGTCTTATGATGATTGTGAAGTTTGATAACGCTCAAACGTACTCTCCAAAATAGAGGTATCAATGATAATTAAGCAAAATATATTTATATTACCCGACAGGAGTCGGGGTCGATCCTACAGAGAATAATATAATCGCGACTGATATAGTAAAGAATTAAAGCAACTTATTCAAGTTCAATGAGCAAAGTAAGTAAAAGTGATTGGGGGTTTGTACTAAAAAACACAAGCAATATTGCAATTGCGAGGTCGAAGAACTCTTCCCAACACAAGGATCGCAAAGGAGATTTGGGAATGGGTATTACTTCAAATCCATATGATCCATTATAGGTTTACCAAATACAAACTAGATTAATCATAGATCAAATGGAACAAGCCTTGGAAGTATCAGTAATTTACCAATGTCTCTCGACTATCGACAAATATACCTCAACTAGTTCTATCGAACCCAGCCAAGCGTTAACAAAGCTCTTCCAATTATGGCAACACTAGAATTACTATTTTTAACCAATTCCTTAAATGAGGGTTAGAGCCTCAAGTTAGTGCTAATAAATTTTTTCCCACCTTAATTCACTCTTTGAAGCCAAATCAAAGTAAAGAGGGCAAGTCCAAGGGTTGATCACTCCCTTTAGATTCAATTCAAGCACAAGATTAATTAGAGATTCAAAGACCCAATTCATAAACTAGAAAATATTTAATAAATTGTAAAACCACATGATAAGAAATCACACCCAAATATTGTTTATATCTAACACTATAACCAAATGTCAACTCAACCAACACACCAATAGATTTAACAATACAAAGCAAGAGTTGAAGAAAGGAACTAAGGATTTTACAATAAAAGCTCCCAATCTTCACTCCTATGGTGTTGGAGGATGAACTTGCTCCCCAAGCTAGCCCTAAGTTGTTCACTCTAAGACTAAGGATGAATTGGTTGAAGAACAATTATGAATAATCCAGAATATCTCCCAAAAATGGCTGGGATGTGCTTTTATGTGGATTGGGGTTTCTAAAAATGGAAATTTCCAATTCTGCTCTACAGCTGTCACGACCCGATTTCTCAAGTCATGATGGCACCTACAATCCTCAAGTAGGAGAACCAATTCCCGTAGCCTAGAACGGTTAGTAATGGGCTACTACCTAACCAAAATGCACCAGCAAGCAGAAATAAGCGAAAGCAAAACTCGAATATAGATACATAAAGGAAACTACACCAACCCCAAGACTTGGTATCAATAGTACAGAAGCTTCTAATAGGATACAAGTGCTAGTAGTAACAAAATACAACATAAATTTCCTCCAAAAGTACAAGGAGCAACAGTACAACAGATGAGATGTAGACAAGCCCCGACCGTCAGGCGCTCACCCTAGTCTCAAAGATCCAAAAGTTGCACGAGTCTCCAACGTGATCAACGGCGAAAGCTCAGCTAATATCTGCACAAAAAAGTGCAGAAGTGTAGTATGAGCACCAAAACAATGGGTACTCAGTAGGCATCATAGGCCGACTGAGCTCATATAAGATATAAAAGTAGTAAGTAACAGATAGCAAGAAAGCAGTCACTAAAGCAATACGCAAAGCACAAGGAGCTAGCACAGATCATCTATAACCAAGAGCTTCAAGTAACACAGAGATACAATTACACAGAATCACAGGTGAAGGAAAGTAGAACACACCTGGAGTCCTTGCACAATAATATAAGTAAGTAGAGAGAGAGTTGAGAAAATGGCGGTATACCGGTAACCTCAAGTGGAAGGAAAAGACGGAGAGCAGTCTAACATACTCAAAATGGAATCAACCAATATAAGAAAATCATAACACCAATCCAATCATATGATAGCATAACCAGGGAATCACCTCACAAGTACAACCCTAGGATAAAATAACTAGGTCACAATAACCGAGAGATACCACTCAGCTTCCCACAAGAATAGAACCAGAGTCTCACACTCTGCTCAGAAAGGCCACACAAAAGTGTCTCAATAAGATAGGACTCTAAAGCCCTCTCAATAATCAAAAATCCCACAACCAAAGCCTCAACAGGTTAGCCATCACTAATCTTTCAAGAACCGGGTGCCAAGACAAGCTCGAAGTAAAAATAGGAGTAAATATAGTCTACCTACAGTCCCAACGGTCGCCTATACAATCGAGGAACACAATTAAGTGAAAACAAACCCTCCGGCATCCCATACTACCGGAGCGTGCACTGAACACATAACAAACAAGGGTGGAATCCAATGCATGATATGATATGATGTGAAATAGAACCTCTGTATGTACCTCCTCCGGTGCCAATCAGGCTCAGCAGGCAGGTTCCATGGAAGGACTCAGCCTGTATACCTCTACTCCATCGTATACCCTTCCCTCCGGCGCACGCAGCCCGAAGCCCCAGGCCCAGAGCGACAAGGTCCATGGAGGTCCCTGACCCCATACTAAAACTCAGTATCAAGATATGTCATCCAGAAGCAAGTCCGGGATCAAGATAGAGACCCAGTCTCAAGTATGCATGCCCAGACCCCGTCCAGGACTAAAGTAATAGAAAATGCCTCAAAAACCCCTCTAAGGGTGCCCGGGCGTAACCGGGTTTAATACTGTAGTAAATCAAGTCTAGTGCTCTGCCCCGGCAGAGACTAGTATCAGTAATAAAATCAAGTCTGGTGCTCTGCCCGCAGAGACCAGTATCAGTAATAAAATCAAGTCTGGTGCTCTGCCCCGCAGAGACTAGTACCAGTAATAAAATCAGTGCAAAAACATCCAAAAATCCCCTTTTCTATCAACAACAGTACCAAAAAGGGGCCCCCAGGGCCATGCAAATTTTGAAAAACTGTCAGTAGTGGCTCACAGCCAAAACTGTAGTAAAACATGCAGGGGAAAACCTTTTTCATGGATGATATGCTCGCACACAAATATAAAAGTATCCCAACGGCTCACAACAATTCCTATCAGCCCTGCACAGGCCCAATAGCTACTCAACAGACATAACCAGCCTAAAAGGATAATCTCTATGTTCGGGACTCACGGATATTCCCAAATAGCCCACCATCTATGTTCCAGAGTCAATACAAGGCCACACATGACCACAAAGGTAATATACATTACTACGCTAATACTACAAATAACGTATGAAATAGACGGACGAAAGGCGGACAAGGTCTGGGGTACCAACCTATAACAACCCATCCAAGGATGCTAATTAATGCAGTTATAGCCTATATACGCAGAGTCTAGATAGGGGAAAAACCATAACCTACCTGTCATCCAATGACTAGCTGTCAGAATGGCATCGTCCAGACTCGAACAGCTCCAGGAAGCTCTGAATCACACAAAAACAATACTTTCAACTGAAGCCCCAAAGGCGTCTCTATGAAGCCTAACTAACCAAGGTAATGGAACAATTGCTAGAATCGACAAGGCTACAAGAACGAGCCATAACCAATTGATAAGGTGTTAATATCACACTCGCGACCAACCAACTCCAAAGCATAAAAATGAGGCCAATAACAATAACAAATGGCATCTAAATCCAACAACAATACGTTAACCACATCTCCAAGGAGCGACGAGCTCCCGAGGCACTATTTCAAGGCATACTTCACGTTTGTCCAATCCAATCACTATCGTATGTGATCCCAAAAAGAATCGCACAATTTCCCAATCCCTCTATCACCTTACCATAACCAGAACACCACAACAATAACCAAACATAACAAGATAAAGGGGCTGTCCAAAGCCACAAATCCAAAATACCACTTCAGGGCTCAGAAATCCATATAACAATACTAGAACATATAATAACGAAGGCGGGTCGTAGGGGAGAGATTTCCTTGACAAAAACATTCAATATCCCAAGATTAACAACCTTCCTCCTTGCAGGAACAACAAACATATCCAAATCCAACAAGAAACTACTACAAGTTATCGAAAAATACAACTTTTCGTGACTAGAAGCTTAGAATCTTGATTCAACAAATAGATAAGTGTACGGGATCCATACCTCACAAAAATAACTCCATAGCTACTGCTAAATACTCAGAAAACACCTGCTAGCTCGCTGCATCAATACCCACGAAGATACTCCATGAAATCGACGGGACAAACTACACCAAAATGACGAGCTCGCGACGTAGAGCAACTTCCGTTAAACTTCCAAATTGAAAGGATCAAAGTCCATGGATTATTTATGGACTCCCCCTCTGATTTCTAAGAATTTTGGGTGAAAAAAATGAGTTAAAACGAAGGAGAAATCAGCTTTTATAAGCTGAACCGACTAAGGATGTGGACCCCACTTTGACGTGTCTTCGTGCGCAGTCTTACGAAAATGTGAATATCTCTCTATTCTGAAGTCGTATGGACGAATGGTTTAGTGAGTTGGAAACTAGACTTGTAGACCTTCGATTTGGTATATTGGGGGCCCACTAACTCTTTATAGATAAGGAGAAACACCCCAAGATATTTAACCCAAATTTGAAGAGAATTCCTTAAAGGAATTTACAATAACTTTTTCCGACTTTTGTTTCGCAACTTGCTTGACTTCAAAACTTATCATACGACCATTTTGCGATTATAATACCTCATAACACATCCTTCTTAGTATATTAGACTCTATTAGTCTTACCCCAAAGGCACAGGTTACTTTAAACCTTCCAAACGAGCGAGGTGTTACACGAGGCATTTCTTTAACTCGAACTTTTGAGTAAGGAATTCCTTTGACCTAGAACCTTAGTTTAATTCATTGATATTACCAAGAATGTTGACAGAAGTCAACGATTTCAAAAGTTGAAGCTCTAAAATGAGGAACGGCCATAAAGACCAAACAAACGGCCCTGGCACCGAACTACCAGTCCCGACAAGCCATAAATGACTTGGGCCGCTACAAGTAAGCTCTAATGGTACAAGAAAGGAGAAAACGTGTAAATGACCTGAAGGGTCATTACATCATCCACTACTAAAAAGAATTTCGTCCCCGAAAGTCAGGAAGGAAAAAATACCAGAGATTTAAGGATAGCGGATACAACACCCGCACTACTCTCTCAGACAACCCGGGTAACCTTCGCGACCTGACGACGCCCAATATAACAGAACCAAAGAAAGCAACCAAGCCTTAATTTCTTACTAGCCAAGCTAGATTTCAACCTCCAAAGATCTGCCAACCCAACTTGAACCTCGAGAATCTTAACCAAAAAGCACCTACACTACACTGAAACCAGAGCACCAAGCCTATCAACACACAAAACTTGAATCCTTAAAACCATACCAAGTTTACCAGAAAATCCATCAACCCAAAACTCTAACTCATGAACCCGCTGTTCCGCAAAAGCCTTTTTTTTTATTCTGAACTGAATCCTTTAGCAACACAAAAAGGAATCTGCATACAAGCTGAACACTCAAACCACCCTCGAAGCATCAACTGACACACCAGAGATCCATAGTTCCTGCTTATATTTTACCACGAACGAAGTCACCCATTGTACAAATGCGTTTTAAGCCAAGATATAGGCTACTAGGCTTTGCCATCCAAGATAACAACCCGTAGCATATCATTGAAACTAAAGTTACCTGCCTTGACTAACCACCAACCAACCAACGAACACTTTTGCTAACATCGAACTTGCTAACTGAACCGTGCTAGGTCTGAATCAACTGAAAGTGAATGAACTAGGGCAACCTGCCCAAAAGACCCAAACCAAAACCACGATCCTGCAGGAAGTGTGGTAAGCCTACCATGAAGTCTATAACCATGAGCCAAGCTCCCAACTCTAGAAAACACTACTGCTACTCCGAACACTCGAATACCATTTGAATATGAAATTGCCTTACGAATCGCACCTCAGGAAGAAGTCCACCATGCCAAAAATATCAAGTCCAAACACCCCGAAGGCAAAGGAAAAAGGTGCCTGGGGTTCAAAGTTACCATCTAGCCATAGAAATTTTTGCATATACTTTCAACTCATTCCTTTGGCTAGAATCAACCGCTCTACTGGTTCTCCAAACAACCAACCACTTCGAAGCATATATCATAATGAACTTCTCATCCATACGGGCCGAGTCTAACCAACACTAGAACCCCACATAAACAATAACTCCGGAGGAATCGATTAGAAAAGCTTTCAAATCCTGGGCAAATGAATGGCTATTATCAGTCTATACGTATCATCAGAGCTCAAAATAGCCTCGCTAGTCTTAACCCGCACAAGCTGACCACATAAAGCATACACCACTGCTGAAGCTCAAACTTACGTCGCTGAGTCTTTCCAACCATGGTAGAAGAACCTCGTACTAACTAGAACACTGCTGAAATCTAGAATATCTCGCCTCTTGCAGAGGTTAGCCAAGGACTAGGTGTCCAAGGCCAATAGCCGCATCCACAACTGAAGTAAAAGAAGCTAAGTTGCCCGCACCCACTGCCTCCCAACACTAGGATGCTGCAACCAAATAGAAATTGCCACAAACCATCCGATGTAACCTGCCAAGTTATGATTCTGAACACCGACTTTCAAAACTGCCAACCAAAGCCTTGGTCAAACCTTTATGCTGCCAATGAACCCTTAAGAATCCAAGCCAACTAGGCCTGAAAATACAAGTTGCCAACACCGCAGCTGCTACTGAAACAAAAACCAATCAATGGAAAACCCACGGCAATGTGTAGACGGCTGGATCGAATCACCAACGCACAATCCTAAAGCAAACCTTCATCGCCACCTCAGGCAACTATGAGGACACTTAAACATAAACAAAGAGTCATCTCCCTTCTTTTTCAACTAAACAAAAATGCTTCCTTAGCACATACTAAACCTTACAAATCCTTTCTCGAATAAGAATCTGAAGCCATTACCTTACTCTCATAGCTACACGTCAAATTCAATAAGGCAGGAGAAGAATGGGCTGGATGCCCAACTCACCCGAAATGCTTACAAATACAACCTAACCACGAGGTTACGATCAACACTTAGTCAGAAGTGCTTACAGTCAAGACACAATCACGATGCCAATATCCAGAGCTCATCGAAAGAACTACGATCAAAATTCATTCCAACTGGAGCTAGGGATACAACAAAACACCCAACGGACCAAGAAGTGGAGGAGAATATGGGAACAACCCACATACCTACCAACCTCCTAAACTAATCAACAAAGAGGGTCGACTCTAGACACTCGGGAGACCAAACCAATCTATGCATACTAGCATAACCAATATCTCCTAACTGAGGCAAAATCTCAACTCCGGCCTAACTACCAGTAATACACCGAACCATCACACGAATCTCTAGCCACGCTAGATAACGGCCTAGGCAACAACCATCTAGGATCGCTCAACAAGGGAAACCCAACCAAAAGTCCAGAATCATAATAAAATAGGGTTAACCCAACTAGAAACAGAATAACAAGAACTACCCATGAGCTACAACTCCAGGAAAACACCTCTCAAGGCTAACTTACCCCCATCCACTACTAAAGAATAAACTACCAATAAAATAACATATCGGTACTACAATTCAGGTAGCAAAGAACTTAAACAAATAGAAGGTAGGCATATAAGAAAATAAACGACAGAAGGGATAGAATCGCAACACGAGAGGACTATCACAAGTCGAAGGTAGCAAAAGCCTAACCTGGAGCAACGATATCAGGAACCTCTACCTCTGGCCCACCAAGAGGAGCATCAAGCTGATGGGGTCTAACTCTGGACTGAGTGGTCAAAATTGAAGCCCCAACCAGCCCTCGCTGGGGACAAACTCAATAAAGGTGACCAATCTATCCACAATGATAACAACCAGGCTGTCTGGGATACACAATCCTGGGGCAATTCCTAGCAAAGTGCCCATGCTCACCACACCAAAAACAGCTTATACCAGATGAAATCCGATGGGAAAATCTCGCCTCGTACTCCAATACCGACAGCCAATCCTGCTGAAGAACTAGAAGCTCAACTATAACTGAAGCACCACTCACAGAACCAGGTACTGAAACACTCACCGAAGGACTCAGAGTCCTAGCCACAGTGTCCTGAAGAACTGGGGTAGCTATAAATCCAATTGAAGGCAGGGCTAACCCCACACCCCCTATCTGAGGCCGTAAACTCTCACTCTGAAGTCTTGGTGCTAACGGAAGCACTGAAGCAAAGAGCACAGAAGCCTCGGGACCAACCGCTATTGCACTCGTCTGAGGCATCTCATAATAAATGAATAACTGAAGTTTTAGAATTCAATAAAGCCGAGAGTGCATAATAAGGAGTCAAGAAGATGAAACTTTTCCTAACAATGCCTTACAGCCTCCCACAGATAGGATACGGACGTCATCTTACCGATCCGCGAGACTCTACTTAGACACTTGCTTCTGTACCACGACACCGGTGAACCTAGGGCTCTGATACCAAGCTGTCACAACCCGATTTCTCAAGTCATGATGGCACCTACAATCCCCAAGTACTCGAACCAATTCCTGTAGCCCAGAACGGTTAGTAATGGGCTACTACCTAACCAAAATGCACCAGCAAGCAAAAATAAGCGAAAGCAAAACTCGAATATAAATACATAAAGGAAACTACACCAACCCCAAGACTTGGTATCAATAGTACAGAAGCTTCTAATAGGATACAAGTGCTAGTAGTAACAAAATACAACATAAATTGCCTTCGAAAGTACAAGGAGCAACAGTACAACAGATGAGATGTAGACAAGCCCCGACCGTCAGGCGCTCACCCTAGTCTCAAAGATCAAAAAGTTGCATGAGTCTCCAACGTTATCAACGGCGAAAGCTCAGCTAATATCTACACAAAAAAGTGCAGAAGTGTAGTATGAGCACCAAAACCACAGGTACTCAGTAGGCATCATCGGCTGACTGAGTGCATATAAGATATAAAAGCAGTAAGTAACAGATAGCAAGAAAGCAGTCACTGAAGCAATAAGCAAGGCACAAGGAGCTAGCACAGATCATTCATAACCAAGAGCTTCAAGTAACACATTCTAGCACAGAGATACAATTACACAGAATCACAGGTGAAGGAAAGGAGAACACACCTGGAGTCCTTGCACAATAATATAAGTAAGTAGAGAGAGAGTTGAGAAAATAGCGATATACCGGTAACCTCAAGTAGAAGGAAAAGACGGAGAGCAGTCTAACATACTCAAAATGGAATCAACCAGTATAAGGAAATCATAATACCAATCCAATCATATGATAGCATAACCAGGGAATCACCTCACAAGTACAACCCTAGGATGAAATAACTAGGCCACAATAACCGAGAGATACCACTCAGCTTCCCACAAAAATAGAACCAGAGTCTCACACTCTGCTCAGAAGGCCACATAAAAGTGTCTCAATAAGATAAGACTCTAAAGCCCTCTCAATAATCAAAAATCCCATAATTAAAGCCTCAACAGGCTAGCCATCACTAATCTTTCAAAAACCGGGTTCCAAGACAAGCACTAAGTAAAAACAGGAGTAAATATAGTCTACCTACAGTCCCAACGGCCGCCCATACAACCGAGGAACACAATCAAGTGAAAACAAACCCTCCGGCATCCCATACTACCGGAGCGTACACTGCATGATATGATATGATGTGAAATAGAACCTCTGTATATACCTCCTCCGGTGCCAATCAGGCCCAGCAGGCAGGTTCCATGGAAGGACTCAGCCTGTATACCTCTACTCCACCGTATACCCTTCCCTCTAGCGCACGCAACCCGAAGCCCCAGGCCTAGAGCAACAAGGTCCATGGAGGTCCCCGACCCCATACTAAAACTCAGTATCAAGATTTGTCATCCGGAAGCAAGTTCGGGATCAAGATAGAGACCCAGTCTCAAGTATGCAAACCCAGACCCCGTCCAGGACTAAAGTTGTAGAAAATGCCTCAAAAACCCCTCCAAGGGTGCCCGGGCGTAACCGGGTCTAAAACTGTAGTAAATCAAGTCTAGTGCTCCACCCCGCAGAGACTAGTATCAGTAATAAAATCAAGTCTGGTGCTCTACCCCGCAGAGACCAGTATCAGTAATAAAATCAAGTCTAGTGCTCTGCCCCCGCAGAGACTAGTACCAGTAATAAAATCAGTGCGAAAACATCCAAAAATCCCCTTTTCTATCAACAACAGTACCAAAAATGGCCCCCCAGGGCCATGCAAATTTAGGAAAACTGTCAGTAGTGGCTCACAGCCAAAACTATAGTAAAACATGCAGGGGAAAACCTTTTTCATGGATGATATGCTCGCACACAAATATAAAAGTAGCCCAACGGCTCACAACAATTCCTATCATCCCTGCACAGGCCCAATAGCTACTCAGTAGACATAACCAGCCTAAAAGGATAATCTATATGTCCGAGACTCGCGGACATTCTCAAATAGCCCATCATCTATGTTCCAGAGTCAATACAAGCCCACATAGGACTACAAAGGTAATATACATTACTATGCGAATACTACAAACAACGTATGAAATAGACGGACGAATGGCGGACAAGGTCTGGGGTACCAACCTATAACAACCCATCCAAGGATGCTAATTAATGCAGTTATAGCCTATATACACAGAGTCTAGATAGGGGAAAAACCATAACCTACCTGTCATCTGATTACTAGCTGTGAGAACGTCATCGTCCAGACTCGAACAACTCCAGGAAGCTCTGAATCACACAAAAACAATACTTTCAACTGAAGCCCCAAAGACGTCTCTATCAAGCCTGACCAACCAAGGTAATGGAACAATTGCTAGAATCGACAAGGCTGCAAGAACAAGCCATAGCCAATTGATAAGGTGTTAATGTCACACTTGCGACCAACCAACTCCAATGAGGCTAATAACAATAAAAAATGGCAGATAAATCCAACAACAATACGTTAACCACATCTCCAAGGAGAGACGAGCTCCCGAGGCACTATTACAAGGCATACTTCACGTTTGTCCAATCAAATCACTATCGTATGTGATCCCAAAAAGAATCGCACAATTTCCCAATCCCTCCATCACCTTACCATAACTAGAACACCATAACAATAACCAAACATAACAAGATAAAGGGGCTGTCCAAAGCCACAAATCCAAAGTACCACTTCGGGGCTCAGAAATCCATAAAATAATACTAGAACATATAATAATGAAGGAGGGTCTTAGAGGAGAGATTTCCATGACACAAATATTCAATATCCCAAGATTAACAACCTTCCTCCTTGCAGGAACAAAAAACATATCCAAATCCAACAAGAAACTACTACAAGTTATCGAAAAATACAACTTTTCGTGACTAGAAGCTTAGAATCTTGATTCAACAAATAGATAAGTGTACGGGATCCATACCTCACCAAAATAACTCCATAGATACTGCCAAATACTCAGAAAACACCTTCTAGCTCGCTGCATCAACACCCACGAAGATACGCCATGAAATCGACGGGACAAACTACACCAAAATGACGAGCTCGCGACGTAGAGCAACTTCCGTTAAACTTCCGAATTGAAAGTATCAAAGTCCATGGATTATTTATGGACTCCCTATATGATTTATAAGAATTTTGGGTGAAAAAAATGAGTTAAAACGAAGGAGAAATCAGCTTTTATAAGCCGAACCGACTTAGGATGTGGACCCCACTTTGACATGTCTTCGTGCGCAGTCTTACGAAAATGTGAATATCTCTCTATTCTGAAGTCGTATGGATGAACAGTTTAGTGAGTTGGAAACTAGACTCGTAGACCTTCAATTTGGTATATTGGGGGCCCACTAACTCTTTATATATAGGGAGAAACACCCCAAGACATTTAACCCAAATTTGAAGAGAATTCCTTAAAGGAATTTACAATAACTTTTTCCGACTTTTGTTTCGCAACTTGCTTGACTTCAAAACTTATCATACGACCATTTTGCGATTATAATACCTCATAACACATCCTTCTTAGTATATTAGACTCTATTAGTCTTACCCCAAAGGCACGGGTTACTTTAAACCTTCCAAAAGGGCGAGGTGTTACACGAGGCATTTCTTTAACTCGAACTTTCGAGTAAGGAATTCCTTTGACCTAGAACCTTGATTTAATTCTTTGATATTACCAAGAATGTTGACGGAAGTCAACGATTTCCAAAGTTAAATCTCAAATGACGAACGGCCATAAAGACCAAATAAATGGCCCGGGCACCGAACTACCAGTCCCGACAAGCCATAAATGACTTGGGCCGCTTCAACTAAGCTCTAATGGTACAAGAAAGGCAAAGAGGTGTAAATGACCGGAAGGGTCATTAAAACATCTGACGACTTCTTTATTGCGGCTGCGTGACCTATCCTCGCGATCGCGAGGCTTGATCTTCTACTTCCACGCGGTCGCGTGACTTTACTCTCGCGGTCGCATGGCCTAAATTTCCTGTGCATCACGATCGCGTGCCTTGTAGCTCACGGTCGCGATGGCCAACTTGATGCCAATGATCAGCAGCCTCTTTTAGCTTCATTTGACTTGTTTTTACTCGAATCTTTCTTGAACACTTCTAAAACACAAAAAACTATAAAATAGAACTAATCTGTGTCAATTGCACTATTTATCAATTTTACACAAGCAAAAGCATAAGATTAAAAGCCAAATAAGTAGGTAGAATACCAACTTATCAAACCCCCAAACTTGAACTATTTCTTATCCTCAAGCAACTAAAAATTCTAATTCAAGAGGCATACAACACAAGTGCAATGACATCACTATAAGTAAATGTCACGACCCGATTTCTCGGTCATGATGGCACCTACAACCCCCGGTAGGTGAACCAATCCCTGTAGCCCAGGAAAGTTAGTAATGGGCTACTATCTAACAAATAAGAGAACAAGACGAAGAGAACAGATAAAAGGACTATAAATATATACATATGCGGAAACTAAACCAAACCCCAAGACCTGGTATCATAGTATAGAGCCCAAACTACATACATGGAGTGCAACTAATCCAAAACAATATATACAGATGTCTCTGAATGGTAATAGAGTACATGAAGCAAAAGATAAACTAAAGCTAAGCTCCGATCGCTAAGAGCTCACCTCAGTCTGAAGTAGTCCCCACAGATCTCCAAGCACTAATCACAGCGATCTAACGGCGATGGCCCACGCTAGAATCTGCACCCAAAGATGCAGAGGGTAGGGGTGAGCACCAAATGCGAAGCATAAGGTACCCAATAGGTATCATAGGCCGACTGGGCACATATAAGATAAAAGCATACTAACAGACAGAATAGAAGCAAGTAGTCACGAAAATCACGAAAGGTACACAGGAAACTAGCCCAGAGGGAAAACAACAGAACCACAGATGAGGCTAGTAAGCAGAATATACACACCAAAGGCACAGGTGAAAGTAAGAAACAACGCACCTGGAATCCTTGCAACAACAGGGTATACAAAATAAGTTTACAGAATGGACGGTATACCGGTAACCTCAAGTGTAAGAAGAAGAGAGAAAGAGTA